>JAIQCU010000922.1:0-31564 GCA_022114935.1 Leptestheria dahalacensis
ACAAAAATCACACGACTTTTGAGATCCACACAAAGACTTGTTTCTACCGTTTCAGTATCAAATCATTGAACCGGTAAACGCTGCTTTCGTTGTGTTCTGGTTGTTACCATTTGTTTAGTATGATTTACCAGCGTTTACGGACTCCTCGCTATCTCTAATGCGTAGATTACAGAGGTGACGCAACATTAATATTCTTATTTAATGTATATCTATTTTCAATACATTACGTAATAATTTTATATTGCTGTAAAAAAATGCATACTGTCTAATGGACCCATGTAGAATATACGTGTAGCAATATACGTGCAATATAATTCAGTAAGTAAATTAAAATAGACTAATTAACATAACGAATAAAAGAACAGAAACACTGAGAATTCAGAAACCAATTTGCTTGATTAAATATTCGACTGGTTTTATAAACGAGTTGTAAAGAACCTACTTGCGCGCCTTTTAATTTCAAATTAACACAACCTTCATTGCCGAACTCGTTATCACGTGACTCGGTTGGAATTAAAGCGAACGTTAAATACTATCGAATCATTCAATTTCTAATAGTAAATATCTATTATTATTATTGTTATGTTATATTATTATTAGTATTATTTCTAATATGTGTATGTTCTGTTTATTACCAACAGGTGAAGGGAAATCAAGGATACAACCCGCTCATTTTAGTATTTGAACTTCCCGCCAGATGGCGTTGAAGAACTCGCCCCCGGAAGGCGTCAGTTTCCCTTTGATCTCCAGCAGTTTCATGACAGTTGTTGGACGTATTTTAGGAGGTGTGCGACTCGAAGCGTCAGCGTGGTCTGTCCTTCGATTAAGAAAAAAATCCGAATTACTGCAGACCGACGTGTGTGTTTTCAAGACCTGAAATCGTCTGCATTAACTCAAGGTACATAGATAGGGGCGTTAAGTTTACATATCTCATGGTTAAGTTTATATCAGAGTGTGCGAATACAAGTGAGGATATTCGGGGGGCGAAAATTCGCCTTGTGCTTGTGCATTCCATTGTAACTTTTGGGGGGTTTGTGTGTACCGTAGCTTCGGCTGCGTAGTTGCTCCACTTGTAAGGGCGATTTATAGATACACGAGGCAGATTTGCATTTTGTGACTGAGTATTAGATCCAGTTCTTAAAATTTTGCTCATTTAGAAAACGCGGGGAAATTGAAGTAGGGGGATAAAGCATGAGATTCGTATAATTCGAACGTGGTTAAACGACTCGAGGGTGAGATGTGGAAATACTGTTGATGGTTTCTGTCAGCTTGTGTTTCAGCTTGGGTTTCGCTGCTGAACATCTTTCGGCCTTACCCTCCTCAACAGTATTTGATAATACAACCGTTAACTGTTAGTATCGTAATAATAACTTCATATATCATAAGCTGATTATCTTTGATTGTGTTTCTTTCTTAGTGTGGATATGGAAAGATAGCAAATGTTTTTTGGTTGAACTGGTTTTCTAATCACGTTATTGGTACACAAACGTAGACTGTATAATATGAAGTATTTAATTCTGTTTTAAGTTTTTTGTCTCTTGTTTGTGATTGCAGTCAACCACGGAACTGTGTGCAGCTATGAACTGAGCTCGACAGCGAGTTATTTTTCCGCCCCCCGTGTAGAATGGAACTCATGCTTCACGGACATTGGTGTTTCAGTATAACACAAGTGCAGCTACTGTTCTGCTCTGTCCTTTTATTATTGTGCCACATTCCTGTGAATGCCGGTCCCTCGGTGGCGATCTTCCCCAATGAAGATGGCAGCCGTCTGCAGCACCTCGTCGTCGACAAGCACAGTGGCTTGGTTTACGTCGGCGGGGTCAACAGACTCTACCAGCTCTCACCCGACCTGGAGAAGCTGGCGACGGTGGTCACAGGCCCTCGGGAAGACAGTCCCGACTGTCCGGCGGTCGACTGCTCGTCCTCCTTCACACGCAAACCCACCGACAATTTCAACAAAGCTTTGGTGATTGACTACACGGACACACGACTCATTGCGTGCGGATCGCTCTTTCAGGGAATCTGCAGCGTGCGCAGTCTGAAGAACATTAGCGAGGAGCTGCTCGAAGTTCGCGAGCCGGTGGTTGCCAATAGTGCAAACGCATCGACGGTGGCTTTCATTGCACCCGGTCCGACCAACCCCCCAATAACTCACGTCCTCTACGTTGGCGTCACCTTCACGGGGAACTCGCCGTACAGATCTGAAGTGCCAGCCGTGTCCAGTCGCAGCCTGTCCCGCAAGGAGATGTTTCAGATCGCCCGCACAGACGTGACGACTGGGACGCGGATCTTCGTCAACTCACTGGAGCGGGAAAGATACAAGATAAACTATGTGTACGGTTTTGCTAGCGAGGGGTTCAGCTACTTCTTGACGACTCAGATGAAATCGACGCCGGCCTCGTCTCCATACATCTCCAAGCTGATTCGCGTCTGCCACGACGACCGCGAGTACTACTCGTACACAGAGATCCCTATTGAGTGCGTCAGCGATAACGGGACGCGTTACAATCTGGTGCAGGCGGCTTACGTCGACAAACCTGGCTCGGATCTGGCCTCGCAGCTGAAGATCCTTGTCCAGGAGGACGTCCTCTTTGCCGTTTTCGCCCAGAGTGACCCGGTCGAGGGGGAGACTTCCAGCAAACCCGGGCAGCGGTCGGCACTCTGCGTCTACCCGCTCAAGACGATCAGACGGAAGTTCATGCACAACATTCAGAAATGCTTCAGCGGGGACGGCAACCGCGGGTTGGATTTCATCTCGCCCAATCTGCCTTGCATTCACACGGTAAACCTTAACCGCCTAAACCGACCAGACTTAGTAATTATAATTATAATTTAATATATTGAAAGAATACGGTTAATTAGCGAATTGTATTCAGTGTCATTTGAGTATTGCGACCTCTGCAATGAAGCTAAAGCTGCTGCGCCTTTATTTTCTAATTGGGGGGCAGTCATTGATCTGGTGATTTTCTTTATCGACTCAATTTGGGAAGTTAGAGACGGGCATTGTCCTTGTCACTGCAACTGCTTTAATTGAACTCATCCGCCGCTGTGGACGACTCTATATTCTCCTTGCTAAGCCTGTTGAAGGCCGAGCGTTTTGTTTCTGTTTGTGGTGTTATTACGTAATCGTAAACAGTGAACTTAGTTAATTACTCGCATATGGTAGTTATTTGGTATGGTTGCTATATTATTACTATTTTAAAAGAGGTGTTTGACTGATTAGTGCTGATTTCCGTTTATTTGGTTCAGTTTCAATTAATTCTACTTTTGTTATTTTATTTATTTAACTTATCATATCTGTCGTATTTTATTATATTATTGTTAATTAAATTTGTAATTATATTAGTATATTAAAATTATCATTGTGATTTATATGTTATATACAGATATGTATGTTATATTATATGTATATTATTATTAAACTTGGAATTATATTTAGTATATTTTAAATTTAGCCGAGAGTAAACGGCGTTGAAATGAAATTACGACGGAATGTTGAAACTTTGTTCGTTCCCACGAGACATTGAGGCGGGGGGAGGGGGTTCGCAGACGCTGTCCGAGGTTATTTTCGAGTTGCACGCCGGAAGTTATTCTCGAGTGGAGCTCTCTTCAATGAACCTGTCTCCCCCCGTCTCTGTCTCTCTCCCTCTCTCTCTCTCTCTGTACGTGTAAAACAAAACGGCTCATTTAACCCAAATTTTCTAAATTAAATTAACTTTTAGAAAAATCAATTAGCTAATGGATAGCAGATGACTGCTTTTTTGTAGAAAAAAATTAATTAATTTGAAATACTGAGGTATACATTAATAATGAATCAATGAAATATAAATATCAACTAAAAGGGGAATACAAAGTGAAGGGAAAAATAATAGATGGTATCGTATTATTCATTTTAGTTTTTATATTATATTATATAGTAAGTATATTCAATTGCAATAAAAATAATTAAACTGCATTTTGTTAAAAATATAGTTTAATTCTGACAATAATTGTTTGTTTATTTAATTGTTTTTGTTTTTTTCGCCCCGATTGGGATTGACAGAAGTTGCAGACGATCGGCGAGGACTTTTGCGGTCTGGACGTCAATACACCGCTGGGCGGGGAGATGCCCGTGTCCGAATCACCGGTAGCTACGTTCCCGGTGCTGCTCACTTCCGTGGCGGCCACGTCGACCGGCGAGTTTACCGTTGTCTTTCTCGGCACCTCGCAGGGACACTTGAAAAAGGTTCGTTGCTGTCAAATGGCCCCGTGACCAAGTGCCCTTCATTTTTTTTCCTTGTATTTTTACATCTGGAAAGGGATACAATCCCGTCAACTTCAAATTTTAGCTGATAACGAGTTAATATTATTATGATACAAATTTTTGCTATTTATATTTGATAGGTATAGGTATATGTATTAATATATCTGAATTAATTTCGTGTCTAATTTTTAATAAAGTATATATATATTAATTAGCAACGGGTTAGTATTTAGCGGCACATGCCAGCGGTGATAATGTCGCTTAGAAGGTTATTTGAATGAATGGAAAGAGAGTACAGTGAAGCACGTGTAATATCAAACTTGGTTATGAGCAATTACCTTGTCAGGTCATATGATACAGCTCTTGGCGATAAGGTGAAGTGATGTTTATAGTTGTATCAACTAAATTTAATGAAGTAGAGAGAGAGAGAGAGAGATTATGGTAAGGTTAATTAACTAGTTGGTTGGGTAGACAGATGGGTCAATAGATGAGTAGATGGATAATGAAATAGTAGATAGATACATTAATAAACAGTTGGATATACAGTTGAAGAAATAGGTGGTTGGATAACGGGATATGTTGTATGTATAGATCGATAGGTAGTTGTTATGTATCGATGTATATATCAATACATAGATATATCAATGCATAGTACATGGGCTAGTTTGTCCAATCGATAATGGGCACTGATGGACCGATGGATAACCATTTAGACAGATGGACAGACAGATAACTAAATAATACATCGATAGATACGTTGATAGATAGGTACGTTTGCAGGAAGGTAGATAGTTAGGCAGATAGGCTAGATTCTTAGATGGATAATGGATACTTAGATAGATAGGTAGACTAGGTAAACAGATAGATGATTAGATAGATACATCGATAGATACGTGTAAATCTGGATAGGGAAGTAGGTTAGAAGGTGGGTAGGTAGATAGTTGAGATCAATAGAAAGGTACATGGGCTAGTTTGTTAGATGGATAATGGATAGATAGATAGATAGACAAACCAGGTAAACAGACAGGTACGTAGGTAGTTAGCTAGGTCGATAGACACGTACATGGGCTGGTTTGCTACATGGATAATGGATAATTGGATGAATAAATTGATATACAGTCAGACAGGTGGACAGGCAGTCAATAAGATAGATACGTGGATAGATAGATAGTTGTATAGATATATAGATAGGTGCATCAGCTAGTTTGTTGGATGTATTGATAGATACGTGCCTAGATAGATAAAAGCATATAATTAGGCATGTAGTGAGGTAGATAGGCAGATAGTTAGGTCGATAGACAGGTAGATAGATCAATGTCGTGCTTTTTAGCTAGCTTTGAATAAATAAAACTTTGAACTATTGATTTGCCCACCCCCGTTCTGAATCTCTTTCGAAACGCATTCCTGGTTCCCTGGTTCGTGAGAAAACTATTCCAAGATTTGTGTGATCTCTTTGCGACCCCGATTCTGTTCATCAGTGACCCCCCCCCTGCTCGTGGTCGGAACGACTTTCCCTATGAGGTTGTCGTCGTCGTGAAAGTTAACCGCCCTGTACCCAACTTCCCGCAGCAAACTCTAATTGTGTCGGCAACACTCGGGGGCGAAGATTACGAGATTCCAATGCTAATCGTCATTAAAAGTTCGCCGTTCCTTTTACTGCTATTCATAAGACGGATATTGGTTTTAAAAATTAGCCATTACTATTATCGGCAGTTGTTTTAAACCCTTTTTGTTCAAACCCAAACGCGAATTGAAATCATCTAAATTCGGATACTTATTTGAAAGTTGGCCGTTAGTATTAGCCGTTATTAGCCGTTAACCTCAAGTTTTAATTCGTAAAAACCAGCGAATTATAGTAAATTACAATTGTAATAAACCTTCTCTAAGTAGACAAATTAGATAGATAGATAGGTAGATAAATGGATAGATGGATGGATAGATAGATAGGTGTAATAATTTGAATGAAATTGAGATTGCAATGAACTGCGCTATACACCAGTGACGGAAGCGAGAGTAATATTTAATTCCGGTTAATGTAACAACTTGCAGGTTGTCGTCGAAAGCGGAAGACCGGACGCGGAGAAGTCAGCCGCTGAATACTCGGACGCGGCCGTCGATGAAGGAAGCGCCGTGTCTCCGGATCTGCACTTCGATCCGCAGCGCATGCATCTCTATGTCATGACGGAACGCAAGGTAATTTGGCGACAATCGATGTCGTTCCGGGCTCGCCCCCCTCTTTGTCTCGTCTAATTGCAACTTCCGCTGTGTGTTTATGCGTTTCCACTCGACTTTGCATTCTGCCTTCCCCCCTTAAGAATTAAAATAAATTATTAAATTAGCCGTGTAAATAATGTAATCGCTAAAGTAGAAGATAATTTGTAATTTCTAAATTAGAACGAATAGACATGAATGAATAATAATGAATGGTTATAATATAAATATATTAATAATAGTTAAACTGAACATTTTAAATTTGGGGAAAATATATTATTATAAATTGTAATTTTTTTTAAATTTGACGTGACTTTCCATACCAGCAAATATTGATTACAATTGTTTAGATAGCGATTTTAGAACTGTGATGTTGATTTGTTTAGAAGCAATAATTTGGGTGAAAGTCTCGCCGGCTGGAAACCGGCGCTTCCTCTTTCGCCCCATTTGTCTTGAAGACTTTGAGCGTGCGGCTTAATTGTCGTGTCGGAAGTCGCATTGCCCTGGTGCAATTGTCAGTCGTCAGACCCTAAATTCGGGACGAGTGCGACTCAATTGATGGATATCTTTCCGCCTTTAAATTTAATTGGAATTCTCAACTAACTAACTCGGTCGTTTGCTCAGGTTAATAGTTAGTAAACATTGATTAAGCTAAGATAAGATTACCGGTTCGACTAGTGGAATGTCTAACTACGAATTAAAGTTAACAGTTATGAAACATTAACTCAGTTTAATTGATTATCGATTCGACTAGTGGAATTTTTTACTAGCTCAGTTATTAAAGTTAATCTAATAGCCATTAAAATGGATTAATTTTGATTGGCTGTTGATTCAGTAAGATTGACTAGCCTTTTGACTTGTCGTCTCTTTTTAATTCACTGTCAACTATTTACTTGTCAAAGTTAATTAAGTAATTAAAATGAATTGAATTTGATTGACTGTTGATTCAGTAAGATTGACTGGTTTTGACTCACTTTTGTCTAGCTTTGACTAGCTTTTGACTAGACAAGTGAACTAAAGTTTATGGAATTCATGTTTATATGGAAAAATGCTAACTGATCTGTTTTGATTTTTTTTTAAATGGACAATTAGGTGACGAAGGTGCGGGTGCAGGACTGCGGCGTATACAAAACCTGCGGCGAATGTTTGGGTGCCCGCGACCCGTACTGCGGCTGGTGCTCTCTGGAAAACAAGTAGGCCTGACTGTGTTATTCCTTTCGAGTCTGCGTTTACTCTTTCCCTCCGCACTGTTGATGCAGGGTCGACTCGCGGGTTGTAAACACCGGGCGCTTCCCGGGCATCTGCGAGTCGTTTTTTTTTTTTTTACAATGGAAATGTTAATCTCGAATTTCTATATATAACAATTAATATAAATAACAAAGTAATTTGAGTTCAAATTAGAAATACCGAATGATATTGACACTGGTGGTTAATCTATTTTAAGTAATATTAATTTAAGTGTCCATTTTATATGAATAAGACTGATTATTTGGCTTAATTGACAATAATATTTAGTCAACGTTTGGTTTTTTATATTTCGTTATCTAGTTAATCGACATTTTAGTTTAACTGACATTAAAATATCAAATGAAAGTGCGGCTTTCTATGTGAAGTTGACACGGAATTGACATTATAACAGTAAAATTAACGTGTGTAGTCTATGTATTAAGTACAACTTAATTGCATTTTGTAAATGATGTGCTCATGTATTTCGATATGTGTGTGTGTGTGTGAGATGGAGACGTAATAAATTTGGTGTTTGTGTGTGAAAACTCAGGTGCAGCCTGCGTAGTGATTGCCAGGAAGCAGCCAAGGACCCGCTGTATTGGATCTCGTACAAAAGCGGTCGGTGCACCACCATTACGTCGGTAACGCCCAGCCAGCTGCAGAGAACTACTGCTCGCACGGTAATGATTCATTCCGAGCCGCATCCCTTCAGCGCAAGGAGATATGCCAACTTATAAATGAATTAGTTTTTTTTCAAATCGACAAATTGCGACAAATGTCTACTCCTCAGGAATCGATTGGCCCTAGCAGTGTAATTTAAACCAGCAACGATTTAAAGCATTGATTACACCCTCTTCTGCGCTCCTCTTCCCTCCTCCTCCTCCTCCTCCTCCTCCTCCTCCTCCTCCTCCTCCTCCTCCTCCTCCTCCTCCTCCTCCTCCTCCTCCTCCTCCTCCTCCTCCTCCTCCTCCTCCTCCTCCTCCTCCTCCTCCTCCTCCTCCTCCTCCTCCTCCTCCTCCTCCTCCTCCTCCTCCTCCTCCTCCTCCTCCTCCTCCTCCTCCTCCTCCTCCTCCTCCTCCTCCTCCTCCTCCTCCTCCTCCTCCTCCTCCTCCTCCTCCTCCTCCTCCTCCTCCTCCTCCTCCTCCTCCTCCTCCTCCTCCTCCTCCTCCTCCTCCTCCTCCTCCTCCTCCTCCTCCTCCTCCTCCTCCTCCTCCTCCTCCTCCTCCTCCTCCTCCTCCTCCTCCTCCTCCTCCTCCTCCTCCTCCTCCTCCTCCTCCTCCTCCTCCTCCTCCTCCTCCTCCTCCTCCTCCTCCTCCTCCTCCTCCTCCTCCTCCTCCTCCTCCTCCTCCTCCTCCTCCTCCTCCTCCTCCTCCTCCTCCTCCTCCTCCTCCTCCTCCTCCTCCTCCTCCTCCTCCTCCTCCTCCCCCCATCACCTATTAGCCAGCGTTTTCCTTGACTCTTTAGTGGCCGATCAATCGAGACATATGATTGGTTTAGTTTTCCAGGGCTGGTCGATATCACAATTTGTGGATTCCGGTATGATTGATATAGCCTATCGATAATGAAGAATGGGTGTCGGTACCGGTAACAATCTAGTATGTCGAGGCGAAAAGACAGCAATATATTGGTTAACCCTGTAGAGAAGTAATATCGATATTAACGATACGGTACATCAGTAAGGTTTCTTAAGATCGATACGATAACGATACGGTATGTCGAGGCCAAAAGGTATTGAATATGTAGAAATTTTGATATTAGTATCGATATATTGGACAACCCTGCTGAAGGAAACTTGTATCGATATTGAAGAGATGATATATCGATTAGGTTTCTTAATATCGATACGATAACGATACGGTATGTCGAGCACTGGAAGGGATCGATATAGCAAAATTTCGATATCCGTATAACTTTGTCGATGGAAACTCATATTGGTGTTGCACACACATTATATCGATAAGGTTTCTCAATATTGATATCAATTTCCACGTCGATACTCAAGAATACTTTTCGATACGGTAACGATACGATATATCGAGGTCAAATAGCATCGAAATTTCAATATCAGTATTGATAAATCGGATAATCCTGTCGTAGGAAACCAGTACCGATATGAAAGAAACGATATATCAATAAGGTTTTTCAATATCGATATCGATTTCCTGGTCGATACTGTAACAAAGCTATATTTCGGACAATCCGTATTTCGTTGTTATCCTTTCTCGATTGATTTTGTCATTTGTCGAACTGTCGAGTCTAAAGGTTTAATACTTACTCGAGTTAATCCTTTTAGTTTATTAAAGTTTATTGGATTGTTGGTTTAAATATTTTGTTGTCTTCCTTTGAAACAGCTTTCGTTGGTCATTGAAAACCTGCCCTCGTTATCCGGACAGTTCCTGTGCGCCTTCTCAGCTTTCGGCAAAACCCTGGTTACCAATGCAACGCGAACGGCCAACGGAGTCAGCTGTACCACTCCTCGCACTGATCTGATTCCGCCTAATCTTCCCGGCCAGCGTAAGTATACCCCAGAGGAAAATGGGATGCAGAATTGCCAATCGTGATAATAATAATATAAAAATAATATATGATAATAATAATAATACTATTAATGAAATAAGTATAAAATAATTAATCGTGAAATATTAACATAGTAAACGAATGATTTTATTTTCAGTATTTTTAAAGTCTGGGGGAAAAGGAAGAGGAAATGGGCAGTTGATTTGAATCATATTTTTGTGCGAGTCGAATGTTATTTTAAAGTTGTTTCACTAGTTCTCGTAAAAGGGTGGGGAGAAACGAAAGATGTTTTTTACAACCGGTTTACCAAACTAGTTTTTAGTTTCCCTCGGTTCCTTGCAATACCCGGGTGACCGACACCGTCACGTGCTGGCGTATTGATCGGCACCACTTTTTCTTCACCCTCGGTCAGCTTTCCCCGCGCACACCCCCGGGTTCCGTCCATCCCCTTGCTGTTTCCCTTTTTTAATACTATTGACTCGCTTGCGTCCAGTCTTAATTATTCTCAGCTTTAATCTCTAATTCGAGTCTTTCCCTTTAGGTTAATTCGCCTATTTGTATTGATTTTATTTGTATTAAAAACTTAACTCGAGTACAGTCGGATCGCATGCGACCGTCAGACCATTAGAATCTATATTGTAGCCAATCGAATAGTTCGAAATTCACCGAAAATGTAGGGTTATGTCCCTGAATAATGTCTCAACTATTCGAGTATTTTTGGATGGCTGTTATTGAAGCCGATCCAATGGCTCAAATTTACCGAAAATTAGAGGTCAATGTACATTGAAAAGCACGATATTTGATCGTATTTATAAAACATGCATTAATGTCATTGAAGTAAAATTTTCCAGTCCTGTTGATTTGGTCTCGAATACTAGTTCAACTCGTTGTGATTCAAGTTAGTTTGTGTGTGCTTTAAAAAAAAAAAATAGGGAACTGGGCTAGGTTAATTAGAATTAGCAGTATTTATTTATTTTTTTCAATTTAATGATTCGTTTTGGTGTGTTGCTTTTGGTAACCTTGTTGTGGCTGTTCAGACTTGGCCGGAATGTTGGTGGCGTGCTATTGACCGAGATGGATGGGGCGTCCTTTACTCTTCGGGTCGCGGATTACGGGCATTTCATTGATTAAGGGGGTGAAGAGGAATGCTTGCTCGATACCTTAGTTCGATGGGTGGGGGGGCTGGGGGAAACAAGGGCCAAGACGAGTTAGTAATATTAGTTCAAATCGGCAAAATTTCGCGCTTTTCCGTGTATTTACTACGGTCAGTGTTTGTAGCAGATTGATTTTGTAAAAACTAATAAGTTTCCATTTTAAATATCTATTCTAGTATAATATGAATAGCATTAAGTTTATTAGTTTAATTGCGTACTGATTAGAAATTTTGCAATTGAATTTTTTAAAATTATATTATTTGCTAGATCATTTCACGGCCAAGCTTTCAGTGAGGATGTCGTCGGGCCCCGATTTCGTGGCCACCAATTTCACCTTTTTCGACTGCACGACGTACACGTCGTGCACCGAGTGCGTCTCTTCGCTCTTTCCCTGCGACTGGTGTGTGGACGGACACCGGTGCACCCACGACACCGCGGAGAATTGTCGCAACGACATCCTGGTTACGGGGATCAACGTAAGACACGTTAATTAAGCGTCTCTCTGTCTCGCCATGGCGAGTTTATGCCCTCGTCATCCTCGATACTCCTTAATCGGCTACTTTTCCAATTTCGATAAAATCTTATCTGCTAATTTACTAATGAAACAGCTATTGAATTAATTGTTGTAAGAATAATTGTCGTTCCGTAGCGCTCGATGGAGTTTATCAGTTAATGTTTAAATTATAGCGAAAGTTGTTGAAGATAATGTCTTGAATTAGGAATGTAAGACTGAACTTGGTTTATTGAACAGAATTTGATGAACAACAGTATTGAAAAATCACCTGTTTTATTGTCCGACTCGCTGTGTACGTACAGCTGTTCTGTCTACTTTTCCTTCTTTTTAAGAGGTTTAGTCGTTTGTGTTGAGAGGGAGAAAAAAATCCGTTAATACTTGAATTTTTATTTATTTTTGAATGTTCAGCGCATCGGGCCGAGTATACGAAGCGGGCCAGGGTTTTGTCCCAGGATTAACGCTACAGCTGGCAGTTCCACCGAGATTCTCGTTTCACATGGAATTAAACGGAGCATCAAAGTTAAGGTGAATCTCCTCACATGAAATTTTCTAAATTAAGTCTTTAAATGGTATTTAATTTTGTGTAATTTTGGAAATTTTTTCCATTTCTGGCTTTATTTTTTTTTACAGTTTTATTTCATATTTCAGTTTGATCGTTTTCTTAGAGATTTTCGATTTTTTAAACGTATTTGAATTGTTAAAATGTTGATTAACTTATAATATTATTAAATGTTAGTTTTATTTAAAGTAATTTATGAAACTTTTCCGGCTAATACAGTTTTCCTGTTGGTTTTGAAGGTGGACAATATCGCGCAGTTTATCGTGCAGACCAATTTCGTTTGCCAGTTCAACATCGAGGGACGAGTGACTCACGTACGTGCCCAGCTGCTGGGCGACATTATCTACTGCGACGATATGGAGTTTTCCTACTCGTCCCGGCAGCCCAATATAACAGCCACCTTCGCCGTTATCTGGGGAGGGTCGAAACCACTCGACAATCCGGACAATATCCACGTGCTGATATTCCGGTGCCGGGAAATGGCCGACAATTGCGGAATCTGCTTGGCCTTGCCGGACAAGTATGGGTGCGGCTGGTGCCAGACGACGGACAGGTATACGCTGGACGAATGGCTGTCTCTTTGGTTGTCAATTGATATTGTATTTTCAACGGGTTGTGCTACAGCTGCTCCGGTTAATAGCAGAAATTAATTGGGTTTCTTATATAGCTTAAATTTGATTCGATTATGATTAAGTGTGAATGTCATACTTAACTCAATTCATACAGGTTTGGTATGTAATGTATGGTTATTATGATACATTTAACTTATTTGTATTGGTGTATGCAGTGTATGTATGTAGGGATGTGTTCCATATCCGGTGTGTCGTGAAATTTTATCGTCTTTTGTTATTAGGTGCGAGGTTCGGGAGCAGTGTGAACGCAATGCCGCCATCGGTGCTGCCGGCATTATATCTGGAGCAGGACCCTGGCTTGACCGTGATCAGATCTGTCCCAACCCTGAGGTATTCTATCCGCAATTGAATTCAGTTTTAAAGTATTGGATAAGTTAATCTACATTTCATCATTTTCATTGACATAAGAAAAAGTTGGTGTCGACTGTAGTTTATACGCTATTTATTTTCTACATTTAGGCTGTTATTTTAAACTTAATTTTATCTGTTGAGTTGGCTAATTTTATTTTACTGTATTAACCTATTTTCTTACGCTTCTTCTGTTTATGGGAAGAATCAATTTTTAAAAATCTGATCTATCTAATTTAATTTTATTTCCATATGTTAAGTTTATTTTATTGTAGTAAATTAAATTCTGTTTCCTGGTGAAAACAGAAAGGATCGGTTGAAAAAATCAATCGGTACTTTATCTTGGTTGTAATTTTCTGTCTGACGGTATAATTTGTGTCACATTTTACAGATACGGAAGTTTGAGCCCCTGATGGGACCCTGGGAGGGCGGCACCAACATCACAATCGACGGAGTCAACTTGGGCAAAACGTTTGGCGACATCAACAGCAGCATCACCGTGGCCGGCATGCCGTGTGTGCCTTACGCGTCGCTCTACGTGCCGTCGCGCCGCATCGTCTGCAGGGTCGAGGGCCCCAAAACTAGCGACTCGAGACGCGGGCCCGTGATTGTACGCGTCGACAAGTTCCTCGGCGAGTCCAACGAGTTTTACGCTTTTGTCGACCCCGTTATCGAGAGCGTCTCGCCCAGTAAAGGTCCCAAGTCCGGCGGTACCCTGATTACAGTACGCGGCCAGCACATGAATGCCGGCAGTCTCATCAAGGTTTGATTATACTGATACTATCCTATTTACTTGTATATCACGCCAGTGCCAATTGCCGTGTTATGATATAGATAATGTATATGGATACTTGTATGATATTATATATGTTAATATATATATATTGAAGTCGCGGCCTAGTATGGTAAAGCCAGCTGGGCCTAATACACACGTATGTAAATACAGATATATATGTATATATATATATCTCTCTAATATTTCATATTTTAAAGTACAAGTGTATTATCTCGACATAAATGGCACACCAATATAAAATTAATTCTTCCGAGATCATATATATTATAAATATGATATATAGTGATATATACGACTATATATATGTGTTATTTGATTTAATGAGGACAAATTTGTAGGTTATCCTCTGTAATTTACAGTGTAGGGCATGGGAAAGGGTTCTTGCCGGGGAATTAATTTTCTATATGTAAATTTGCTTGTGGTTGTCACATTTTCAAAGTTGTAGCAGCCCAAAAAATACCGAGTATAGAACTAGCAATAGCTAGTAAACTGATACAATTTAATCTAAAACGGTTTGCTAGTTTTTGCTAAAATAAACTTCGAAAATTGAGAACTGTAATATAATTATGCACTTAATTGATATATTTTTTTAAAAATTTGGATTATATTAATCACTAATGTAATTGCTTTAAACTTTACGGTTATCATTACTGGACCTGTAGTTTTTTCCCCTCCATGAAACCTGTGACATTTGGGAGCTGGTTGAAATACCTAGACCAGTTCTTTGATAACCACAGGAATATGAGCAAGCATGCCCCGTGCTCTCTGCCAGCGAGGCAGAAAGAGCTCCGATAGCGTGCTGACAGCGACTTTTTCTTTCCGTTTTCAAAGGATGCATTCGAGTACCGCTCTGGGCAATTAATCTCCTTCACCCCTCCCCCCTCCAGAGTCGCAAACGAAGATTTAAATCTGTTTATTTCACAAATTAAAAGATAAACTTTGAATAAAAATAAAGAAATTGTCAGCGAAGGATATCTTAGTTGTTATTTATTTATTTAATGGAAAATTCGGCAGCATTTGTGTACATTGCAGGAAAGTTGTAATCGATAGCAAATTCATCTTCTATTAATTTTTACCGAGACGCCCCGAAGATAGTTACAAGTTAAAAGACAAATGTACAAATATATTAATTAATTGTTACTTAGTGAAGGATACTTTAGTGTTTAATATTTATATATAATAAAACTATGAATAGGGTTAAATATGGACGCACTAGTGATGTCAACGACTCGACTCGACTGGACGGCCAAGTTGACTCTTCAGGTCGACTCGGCTCGAGTCAGTTGGACCAACTGATGTCGACCAGTCGAGTCAAATTTCAAGTTGAGTTAGCCGGTTTGCCAATTTACTAGTTGAGTCGACATCACTTGGCATCACTAGTACCTACAGCGACGTAGATTTGGTCTATTTTGCTGGTATTGAACCAAGTTTATGTACATTCATAACTGATTCTTTTTGGTTGTCAACAGGCATGGATCGATCCTTTCTTAGCATGCACCATCATCGAGGCGAACGCCACGCAAGCCCATTGCCGGACCAGTGCCTCGGACCGGCTCCGCAACGGCACGGTCCACATGTCGTTTGACAGCGGCACGCGGTCGTACCGACGCGAGATGTATGAATACGTCGAGGACCCCGTCATCGATTACGCCGAGTCGGGCATCGTCAGCCAAGTCAAGGTGCCCAAAGGAATCCCGTCAGGAGGCATCAGTGTGGTTGTGGTCGGCAACAATCTGCAGTACGTCCAGGAGCCCAAGCTGTACGTCAGGTACCGCGACGGCGTGTACACCAGCGGCTGCACCGTCTTGAATAACCAGCGGATGGAGTGCCGATCCCCAGCCGTACCGGTCGGGTCGACCCCGATCCCGCCCGACGAACCTTTGGGTCTCGACTATGGCTTCGTCATGGACAATGTGCAGTCTGTACATAATCTGTCGAGGGTGGCCGGCTTCTCGTCGTTTCTCCTCTATCCCGATCCCATTTACGATAAATTCGATGAAGAAATCAAGTATTATAAGAGCGATTATCTTACCATCAATGGACAGCACTTGGACCGCGCTTGCCAGGTATTGTTTCGTGCATCCCTAGTTTATTTTCTCATCCAAATCGACTACATTATTGTCGTTGTATACTTGTATTAAAATCAGATTATCCGAATAATGTACAAGGTATATATAACAGTATTNGTATGAACTGTGTGATATCCAGTGTCTTAATTATGAAAACTAGTGGTCATCCAAGAAGTCGGGTTGTGTATGCGAGCCTTAGTTGGATTGGGGGAGATGCGATTCAGTTAATCTAATCGCCTTGTTTCTACAGGAAACCGACGTAGAGGTGATGATAGGGACGGCGCCGTGCAACGTAACCTCGTTGTCGCGTTATCAGCTCACGTGTCGACCTCCTGCTACCCAACCGCCGGCTGCTGGGAATGATCCTCACGAAACGCCCGAAGTGGTCGTCATTGTCGGCAAAAACCTCCGCTACGTCATCGGCAAACTCAGCTACGAGTCGCTGACCGGCAATGACGGGCAGCTTCCCAAGAGCGTCATTATTGGCATTGGAGTCGGTATGGAAACAATATCATAGAGAATAATGATTATAGCATTAGTTAATAAAATTAAATAGTATTAATTAACTATATATTAATTATAACTAAATATATTATTAAAACGTATTATAATATTATATAGTTACACGTTTATTGGGATGCTAATTCATCCGCCAATCAGTTGCCGATGGTTCAATTTTATTGTTATTTTTATTAAACGTAGGAAGCGGACTATTGCTACTGGTGTTCGTTGCCATCGTCATCGCCTATCGCAGAAAGTCTACGGAAAACTCGCGAGTCTTGAAAACCATGCAGGAACACATGGATATGCTGGAACTCCAGGTATGATCAGATACTAATACTACTTAGGTTAGACACACATAAACCATACATGTATTAATTACTATATTATTATAATTATTACTATTGTTATTACTATTATTATTATATTTGTGTTAAATAGGCCGAAACAGAAACAGAAACATGGAATATTGTCGTTAGTTATCAGAAGTGTATATAAACTGTTATTTTTATTATAAAATACTGTTCACGGTGAATGTAGAGTAACGTTCGTTGTTATTCTCCTTAAGGTGGCCGCTGAATGCAAAGAAGCCTTTGCCGAGCTCCAGACTGAAATGACGGACTTGACAAGCGATCTAACATCGGGAGGCATCCCGTTCCTCGACTACAGGACCTACGCCATGAAGATTCTCTTTCCTAGTCAAGAGGAGCATTCGCTGCTCCAATGGGAACGGCCGGACCTCATGAAGAAGGAGAAACCCCTGCGCCTGTTTGGTCAGCTGCTGATGAACAAGACCTTCCTGTTGATATTCATCCGGACCCTGGAAAGCAATCGCTACTTCTACATGCGCGACCGCGTCAATGTGGCCTCGTTGATCATGGTCACGCTGCAGAGCAAGATGGAGTACTGCACGGACATTCTCAAGACTTTGCTGGCCGAATTGATTGAGAAATGCATGGAGGGCAAGAGTCATCCCAAGCTGCTGCTGCGCAGGACCGAGAGTGTGGCCGAGAAGATGCTGTCGTCGTGGTTCACCTTTTTGCTGTACAAATTTCTCAGGGAGTGCGCCGGCGAACCGCTCTACCTACTCTTCCGTGCCATTAAACATCAAGTCGACAAGGGCCCCGTCGACGCGGTCACCTCGGAGGCTCGCTACTCTCTCTCCGAGGAGAAACTGATTCGCCAGTCGATTGAATACAAACTGATGACGGTCTACGTGTCGATTTCGCCCCAGACGATCTATGTTAGCGGGCTGGAGGCTCACACTGATACGACAGACACGCCGGTGAAGGTCCTCGACTGCGATACCATTTTACAGGTGCCCATCTAATTACGTAATCCTATTCCTTTTAACGCGTTGATTAATCTTTATATTCGAATGTGATATATTTGTTATAATTCTAACATTTTTATTATTTTAATTTTTTTAGTATTTTACTATTTCTTAATTGCTATTTAATTATTTATTGTTATCGTATTATTTGGTTGAATGAAATTTACATAGCTTGTAATTTAAATGTAACTCAGTAATTATTAATTTAAGTACTCTAATTTAATGCGATAGTTAATGCGGCAGTTCTAATATATCCTGGTTGTGAATTCTTTGTTAGGTCAAAGACAAAGCCCTGGACACGATCTACCGTTCGACGCCGTTCAGTCAGCGACCGCGCAAGGAAGACTTGGACCTGGAGTGGCGTACTGGAACGTCCGGTCGCTTGATTCTCTACGACGGAGACTCGACTTCCAAGGTCGAAAACGACTGGAAGAAACTCAACACCCTGGCCCATTACCGCGTACCCGACGGAGCTCTTTTGACACTCGTCCCCAAGCAAGCCTCCATGTACAACCTGTCGATCCTCTCCGAGAGAGGAGCGACGGCCGATAAATCTCATCACAAGTACGAAACGCTCAATCTGAACCTGTCCAAGTTCACGTCGGCCAGTCCGCCGATGAGTCGAGCCACTTCACCGATGAATCACCACGGTGGACACGCCCACGACCACGACTCGAGCGTCAAGGAGTGGCACCTGGTGCGTCACCACGATCACGACGCTCGTAAAGAGGGCGAACGAGGCAATAAGATGGTGTCGGAAATCTACCTGACTCGGTTGTTGTCGACCAAAATCACCCTTCAGAAGTACGTCGACGACCTGTTTGAGACCATTTTCAGCATCGCCAATCGCGGATCTGCCTTACCTCTGGCCATCAAATACATGTTTGATTTCCTCGACGATCAAGCCTTGCAACACGGTGAGAAATCCCAACTTTCAGACTTCTTTAAATGAACGTTTACTAATGAATCAGTTACGACTAAATGTTGAGATAGTAGACTTAAGATGACCAACTGAAAAGACTCGCTTGTAAACTGCAGGTATCACCGACCCCGAGGTTGTTCACACGTGGAAATCCAACAGCTTACCGCTGCGCTTCTGGGTGAATCTAATCAAAAATCCCAATTTCGTCTTTGACGTACACAAGTCGAACATTGTGGATTCATGCCTCTCGGTGGTGGCCCAAACGTTTATGGATTCGTGCTCAACGTCGGACCATAGACTCGGCAAAGATTCGCCCAGCTCCAAGCTGCTCTTTGCCAAAGATATCCCCGTCTACAAGGAGTGGGTGGAGCGCTATTACGCGGACATTAAGGTAAACTCGTCACTAAATCAGCTACGTTTGTAATACTGAAGTTTATAATAATAATCTGTTAACATTATCAACATTAAATATTTTTTGTTTGAGTGACCATTGGTTATTATTATTTTTTAAACAGTTTAATTGATTATTAACATCATTTTTTGTTATGTTGTTTTATTTATGTATTATATTAATGATCACTTGGAGCAATAACCTTGATTTGATCGTATTTGAATTAAATAATACGTATTCCCTAAGTAAAAAATTGCGAAAGATCCACGGAAGTTTAATGATTACCTTGAAAATGATGGAATTTTTTTAGATAACGTGGCAATCGTATAGTAATAGAACGGAACATAAAACGACGAATATGATAAACTTAACGTTAACGTTATTAGCTTGCATATTAATATATTTAAGTAATAGTTATAAGATATTATACTTTGCTCTTTAGAGTTAGTAATAATTAGACTAATTGCTATTATCATGATTATCCCTACAACAATCGTGGATAGGATAATCTGTTGGTTTGTGTTTCTTTTTCCAACAAATGTTTTGTTGTACCCAACAGGCAATGTCGGCTATATCCGACCAGGACATGAACGCCATGCTCGCCGAAGAATCTCGACAACATACTCTGGATTTCAACATCAATACTGCTCTACAAGACCTGTACAGTTACGCCGTCAGGTACAACGACCAGCTGATTTTAGCGCTCGAAGAGGACGAGTTTTCAACCAAGCAGCGCCTCGCCTACCGTCTCGAGCAGGTTCACAATCTAATGGCAGCCGAGAACGCCTCGTAAAGGAAGATAACGACACGCGACAGAGGACCACAGAACGCAGCTTACGTTTTGGCAGCGGCCCGAGATGAAAATTCCGCAGAGCAGCTGGGACTTGATCCTCTTGAGCAGCGCGGATTTTTCTATTTTTTATTTCTCGTCTTTTTAAAAAAAAATTGTATATATTATTCCTGTCACGTGTCTTTGCTTGTTGTGAACCCTTTAGTGTAGCAGGTTTGTCCTCGATAGGTTTATTTTTTTTTCTCTTAAATATATATAACGAGTGAGATTGATGAAATTGCAGCAGTTTTCCTCAAGTCATCGTAGCTTATTATATTGTGACGCGTGTAATCTTCTTCATCATGCCCGTTGCTTTTTCCCTGGAATCTCTATAGAGACAAATAACTCGTGCGTTGGATTTTTTTCTTCTTCCGGTTATTCCTCCCCCTGGCGCTGGTTCTCTGCTTTGTGGATCAAAGGGCAGCACGTTCTGATTTGTAATAAATGTACATTTCTTGAAGGAAAAAACCAAAACAAAACAAAGTAACGTCTAATGCTGGTACGTACGAATCAACTTGCTCCGCAGATTTATTCATAGCGTAGCGTTTTTTTTATGTTTTATTTTCAGTTTTATTTCAAATTTCCCCTTGGTTATTACTATTATTATTTTTCCTTTATTTGCTCATTCTCTGTGTTTTGAATTCCTGATTTGATGTACTGCCCTCCTGACATTCAATACAAATTTCCAATTAATACTCGACAATACAAGTGCGTGTGAATCTGCCACGTAACGGCGCCAAGTTGTATTTCACTTTAACATTCTACGAAAAATTGACTCAATGAATTGTATCACCTCTGGTTTTTGTCGATTATAATATTGAACAGTTTTGGATCATTTCTGACATTCTATTATTGATTCAGCTCTTCTACTTAAATTTAACAGAAATAAAAGAATCTAACCATCAGTTATTGGTATAAGTTATATTGACAGATAAGATAACGTATGAAATGTAATATAAAGACCAGAAAACGCTATTAAAAACTATTGTGAATATTAATCAATGAAAATGACACTTTTTAATAAATCGTTTATTGGTCCGCTAGATGGCGCTGTATGAGAGAACGTTAGCAACATGCCAACAAACCCTGAAGATAAACCAAAACATTTGAAATTAACGTAGTCCGTCGTTGCCGTACCTCCTCTGCTTGTGCAACCCTGACGCACCGCCTACACAGACTGCAAGTTGAACTTAAATTCACATTTTTACATGACTTTAAATATTTATGCGTCATCTTGGTTTCGCGCTGTTGCAGGTGATTGATTTCCAAAACAAAAATGAGCAATTTGGACCAGACGGACGAAATGTTGGCCCTGGAGAGTATCCTTGACCCAAAGTTGATACACGTTGACACCTCGAGGAGCCCTGTCGCCGGCAGTGTATTGATTCATCCAGAAGTACCCGGTGGTTACAGGATAACCGCAAAAAGGTCCAGCGTCAACGACGAAGTGGATGAAGAGCCTGTCGAGCATCTGCCGCCTTTCGACCTCCAGTTTCTCCTCCCCGCGGACTATCCCTCCAACTCGGCGCCGCAGTTTACATTAGCGTGCCAGTGGTTGAGTCGGGCAGAAGTAATTTTTAAAAATTTAATTGTGGCGGTCCTTGACGTATGACTAAACCTAGATAGCCATGAACTTCCTGCTATGTTAACGTTACGTAACGTGATTTGCGTACCTAGCACGTTAACTGACCGGGTCATTTATTTTCTTCAGATTACGCGCTTGTGCGTCAAGCTGGATCAGAAGTGGGAAGAATTCGAGGGAAGCGTGATCCTGTTTGAGTGGATCCAGTTCCTGCAGTACGAGTCTCTCGCATATCTCAAGGTTGGAACCCAACTGGACCTCACGTGGTTTTACGCACGTCAGCGGTCCCTGCTGAAAACGAGGGAGGTCAAGGTGGGGTCGCCGGCTGTCAGTAAAATCGGGCCGCTCGACAACAGGGCCGTTCAGGACGTTCCACCGCAAGCTGATCTTTTTGTAATCCTCAAAGAGTTCAACCAAAAGCAGAAGCAAGAAATGTTTAATAACAACTTCCACACGTGTAAAGTCTGCTTCAGCGACAAGTTAGGCAAACACTGCATGCAGTTCCCCGACTGCAGCCATTGCTATTGTAAGGAATGTATGAAAGATTACTTTGAGGTGCAGATCAAGGAGGGTAACGTCAGCAGTCTAGTGTGTCCCGAGGAGAAGTGCACGTCGCAGGCCCTTCCGTCGCAGGTGAAGGAACTAGTCACGCCCGAGTCGTACGCCCGTTACGACGCTTTGTTGCTGGCGTCCAGTTTAGCGTCGTCCAATCTCGACTATTGCCCGAGACCGGCGTGTCAGTATCCCGTCCTGTTGGAAACCGACAGCACCATGGGTTCGTGTCCCAACTGCAATTTCCATTTCTGCATCATGTGCAAGGCGTCGTATCACGGAGTGGCGCCGTGCAAGTTTACCTTGGGTACCATTAGCTTTTCCCTTGTTTTACATATTCAGGTTTCATATGATTTTCCCTTTTGATCCACTAGCCGAGCGAAGGAGGATTTATGAGATCTACACCAGCGGGGATCCCTCCGAGCAAGAGCAACTGGAGAAGCGCTACGGGAAAAAACAGATCAGGTCGCTGGTCGACGATGTTGAAACCGAGTCGTGGATATCGAACAACAGTAAAGCGTGCCCACACTGCAACGCGAGAATAGAGGTACGTAATCTTCCCTACAATAACTCACTCAGTGGGGAAAATACGGTATTTTTAAAATCTAAAATAATTCAATAATAAGTTAAATATCATTCAATAATTAATTAATTAAATGAAATTCAATCTTGCTGGTTATAAATATAATGATTAAATAAAGTGATGTTATTAATTTCTCGAGCTGTTTTTTTTATATATTATAAATTGTGTAATAAATTCCGCATTTCAGTTAATTTTATGGAAATTTTTCTTGTGAAATATTTGCACAGAAAATGGACGGCTGCAACAANCCCCCCCCCCGGTTAAAACACAAGTTTGGTGTTCACAATGAATTCTACGTGCAACTGAGTGGGAATTTCAAAAACTTGAATTGTATTGTGAATAGATTATGAAATTAAATCGACGCGAAAGTTATCAAAACTGCGCGCGTCTTTCTGAATATGTAATCAACATTTATATTAGATATTAATGAGATGAATTAGATGTGAAGTGTATCGATTACTGGAAAATATGTTCCTTGAGTGGAATATAACTACAGGGTTAGTCGGTTTTTATTCTCCACGTTTCTTGTTGTGTCGCGTGTACCGTTGGAAAGGCGTTTAATTACATTTGACGTTATAATTCTAGATAGTTTCGTATCATTTTGATAATTAACGCCCAATGTTGGTTAACAAAATATCTTTACAGTGGAATGTATTTTAAATATATATTTATGTGTAGGTAAATGGCAATTTTAAGTTAAGTTCAATTAAATGAAACCATCAGTAATATTTCGCTATCTTTGAAGAATTTAATTTTACTGAGTAATAATCGAGTTTAATTGAATTGGGTGGTAATTGTCAGTTAAATCTGCTAGTAATTAAGTAGAATTTAATTCAATACAGTTTGGCCATTAAGAATTTTTTTTTAGAATTTTTCAATAAGAGTCTTTAAAATGAATCGCATAATACGAATATCAGTTAAATGTGTAGTCCTTAATCAAATTAACAATCAAATTAAAAAGTGGAAATTAATTAAGATTAAGATACAACACGTTGGGATAATTTCAGATCAATCAAATTAACTGACGTTATATAATCTCTTTTTGTAACTTGTTCTGATGTCGAGTTTTTCAATGAATCGCATAATATCGGCTAGTCATTAGTCAAACTCAACATTGTAGATCAAGTACAGTTAAGTTGTATTATTAGTCACATAATGACTTGTACTTGCATAGTAGTTTTTTGCTTGTATCTTAAACAGGTTTTGTCGGATAACAACGCAAATGTACAGGACGATTGTACTGTTCATTAGTCGTACAACCTCAAATTTTCAGCCATTTTGGGCCGTTAGTTTAGCCAGAATTAAATGTTGAAGTTTATAACCAACGCGCTTGTACTGTGCCCTTCGCTTTGAGGGGGTGGGGTTGGGGTGTGGGGAGGGAGCAGACTGCCCTGAGTTTGATAATAGATGAAAAGTGTTAAAACCTGAACGGTGGGACCGACTGTTTACACATGCGGAGTTCAACGGACGATGCATGCCCTCTCTCGCCTGGCCAATACCGTTAAATGGAATGCGCGCTGCGCCTTTGGAAACGCCACCCGTCTTCTTATCGCCCGGTGAATTATCCCCTGGACAAGTGAATAGCCCTGGAAGCTGGTGAAAGAACAGCCAGGTAAGAATAGCACAATTGAATACCACGATTCTCCTCTAATGCAATCTGGATAGATAGATTGGTAGACAGATAGTTAGATAGATAGATAGATGGTTAGACAGTTAGATAGATAGGTAGATAAATGGATAGATAGATGGTTCGACAGTTAGATAGATGGATAGACAGTTAGATAGATAGATGGTTCGATAGACAGGTAGATAGATGGTTCAATAGATAGATAGATAGCTAGATGGTTTGATAGATAGATGGAGAGATCGATAGATTGATAAATGGTTTGATAGATAGATAGAGAGATAGATCGACAGACAGATAGATAGGTAGATGTTTCGATAGATAGATAGATAGATAAATGGTTTGTTAAATAGATAGAAAGATCGATAGGTAGATCGATAGAGAGATCGACAGATAGACAGACAGATAGATCGACAGATAGATAGGTAGATAGATGGATAGATAAATGGATAGACAGTTAGATAGATAGATAGACAGTTAGATAGACAGATGATAGATAGATGGTTCGATAGATAAGTAGAAAGATGGTTCAATAAATAGATAGATAGGGAGGTAGATGGTTCGATAGATAGATCGACAGATACATGGATAGATAGATAGATAAATGTAATTACAATTAACTAACTAAACGATCTTAATTCGTGTCATATTATTTCCACTTTATTTTTTTTAATTCAACAATTTGTTAAATAATTCAGTCGCTTAATAATAAATAGTTATTAAAACTTATTCATTTAATGTTATTGAATTCATAATTTAATTTGTAACTCGGTTATCTTGATGTCAGTCGTTCAATTCCAAGTTCATTGGCTAATTCAACAGTTGTAATTCTAAGGTAAATACAGCTTATTATATAGTTTCTTGATTCTGTTGTGAGATAATGGAAGCTTTGGACTATTACAACAACAGAGTCCAGTCGGCCGGCAAATGTTGGCTTTCTGCTAACTGTTTCCGGAAATTGAATGTTTGGAATAAGCGGGAAAATCACGAGAACTGACCAGCTGTCGAGTTTTCCCTGAATACAAGCCATGCATGTAGGCAAACAGGGTTCTCTAACCTTTTTTAATCAATGAATTAAAATAATTAACCGAGAGCTGGTTTCTCATTGGATGATTTCTAATCTCAGATTTTCCTATTTATTCAAGATCGATTTTACGCTCATTAAAGTATCACCTGGAAGTTGGCTAATTAACTGTGTTGTAATTTTTAAAAAATTAAAAGTTGGAATCAAAAGTCGTGATAGTTGATGTGATTATCGCGTTTGTGTCGTTCCTTCATCGGGAATTATTCAATGAATGTTTTGAATGATTAGGTTATCCAGCCAGCGGTGTAAACGAACTCGAGAAACCCCGCGGCGGAGAGTCACGTGACGGCGCCTCGACGCCAGCAGCCGCTTGTGTTGCGCAGCTTTGATTCAAACCAGTTGTCTTCGGTTGGTCCGCGGTTGTTGATCGCCTGTTGATTACTTGGTGCTGGGCTATACAACGATTCGAGATTTCCGTCTTATAAAAAGTAAGTAACCTATTCTGATTGTTAATATGAATTACAAATTAATATTATAAGCAATAATGTCGATTGATTTATATTTATAGATAATAGGCGTTTATTTGACAATTAAAAATTTTGAATAAAATGAGTAGGGTCTTGATTTAACTGGAAATGTCATCGTTAATTTTAGCTCGACTGTTTGATTAGACATTGGAATTAAATGTTGGATTTGAACGTAAGATTATAGGGTCGATGTCGGAGTTGGAAAGTGAGTCGACTTTACGTTTGCAGAGAATCGACTGTGTTGAAACTCGATAGGTTTTAAAGAACTTTTAGTCACTAAATCATCAGTGATTCAGTGTTTACTCAATATTCACGTTAATTACCAACACTAAATGACTGTAACATCATCTGTTTTAATTAAGTATAATTTAACTAAATTCAGAAACTCTAATATTTGAAATCATAAAACCCTAATATCTAATTCCTGTAGGAAAAAAGTTTAAAAAATACTAAATCAAATATGAATCAAGTAATTAACCAGACGACTTGGATTTCCGGGTCAGAGATGGTGCGCACCGACAGCGCGGATCGACCTCATTCCGGCAGCAGGAAGCCCGCCAGCGGCCAGCAGCACGGCAAGAGGACGTCGCAGCACAGAGTCAAGACGACTTCAACGAAAATCCGACATCATCGTCAGTCGGCGACGTACCTCAACGCTCATCACTACGATCTGCCGCGCAGTACGTTTCCAACAAGCGATGTCGACACCAAAGAGTTGGTCGGCGGAAACCTCTACGATGTGATCCCCGATCGACGGTGTTCCGGGTAACTTGAAATTTCCACAAGTTCGCTACTTTAAATATAAGCTTTTCTTTATCAAACTTAATTATATTCCAATACATTAAAATTTCATTCCACTGGGGAAACAGAGCAGAAGATGACGTCTACGTCAACATGAACAACATCTACGAGAACATAACCGAAACCAGCCGGAATGCACTGGATATCTACGACCTGCCGCGTCCAACTCAACCGATTCCGTCGGAGGATGATTATCCAACTTACCGCAATGTCAAATCCTCGGTAAAGAAGACGAAGAAATCTGGCGGTCAGAAAAAGCTCAAGACCCGTCAGATCTACGATATCCCGCGGACGACCGGGGCACCGATCTACGACGCGCCGCCGAACGATTTGAATTTGAATGTTTTGGCGGGAAACGAGTACGATTGCCCCAAGAACCTGCAGTCGCTGATTGGAGAGCCGTTAAGAGCTAATCCGCCGGTGGAAGATCCATCCGGGGGAAGGAAACTCGTGGAATCCGGTAAAGATGCTGATTTTGATACGGCGTTAAAATTTACAGTATTCCAATAAATTAGTTTTTAATAATACAGTAAACTTACTTATTAAATTATATATTACAACTGTTGATTTTTGAAATAATCACGTGTATAGACTTAAATATAGTATGAAAAATTATAGTAATACGTCAGATTGTCATATTTGACATAACATTTAAGTTGCTGTATTGATTAATATTGAGTAATAATATTTTAATTTAATTTATTCTGTAAAATGTATCAGAATTAGAGTTAAACTCGATAACCTGACGATAAAGCTGCGCTTGACGCATTAAAGTCAATTCAATTAAAATGTCAGGATTGATGAAAATCGCCGAAAGTCAATCGACCTCTTCCGTTGATGAAGGAATCGCAGAACTTGACATTAACATTAAAGGTAATCTTGTTAACTCTCGGGGTTCTGTAAAGCCCATTAACTGTTATTCAACCTTCTAGACTATATAGCACAGTGTTGGGCGTAATTAAATTAAATTAAAGTTTCATTAATGTGATTAAAAAAGGTCTGGACTTGAACCAAGATTCAGAGGAAGCCATTTCAGCCAATGAAATCAACAGAGGCAACGATTACGTCAATTTAGCCTGGAGCAGCAGCGGTGAATTCGCTGATAAAACCAACGCTGCGGCGGCAGCAGGCCAGTGCCAAGCTGCGCACTCTCCCCGTGAGAAATCCACCAGAGATTCCAGCACCACAGGTTTCAATCAATATCAAGGATGTAAATTTAAGTTAAAGTTAACATGCTAATATTCACTTAATTATAATTAAACGTGTTGATCTGGTCGTTATATTCGTATTACGACACGAGTCTTAACGTGTAGTTTAAGATAAATGTAATAGACTTTAATTGGATTTTAGATGTAATATGTGTGCTGTCATGTGGTCCAGGTAAAGGTGAGAAGGAATCGACGTCAAGCGCGAAGAAATCAGCGGCGCAGAGGGACCGTTCCATTGATGTTTACAACGAAACCCTTCGCCAGAGGACTAATACTAAATCCAAGGTAAACATTAATTAATATATTCAGCCAATTATAACAGCTATGCCTCAAATTATGATAATTTAATTAATATGAAATCGATCCTGCGTTACCTCCAGTCTTTCGTAAAAAACATTAAAATTAATTATCTATATTAATTTGATTAGTTATGTAATAGTGTGATCGCGATTTCAGGTTAACCTCTGTGTACATTAAGTTTAATTTTTAATTCAGCCCATTAAGTTAAATTTAAACATCTTTAAATAGAACATTATGTTCCGGGTTCAGCCGATTTTGTAAAGTAAGTAATTTTAATCTGTCGGTTGTTTTTTTTAAACTAACAGTCGGTCTAAACGCGGTACCTTGCAGAGTTAACCGCAGACCGTTATTAAAGTAAGAATAACATCAGCTATCCATTCATTCAGAAAAATTCCAAACATTTTTTAAAAAATACTGAATTATTACTGTAATAGTTATAATCTTATGGTAAGTTAATTTCGTAAATTAGATATGTTATTATTTTATTGGAATCATCAATGTAATGTGTGATTGCAGGTATATTAGAAAGAGAAATTGTAGGAATTTGAAGCTATCCTTTAATTCTGTTCATTAGAATTAAGTGTGCTTATGAGTACGCAGTACGGAATCCCAATCGCAATCTGTCTACCTACCTACCTGTCTACCTATCTATCCGTCTATCTATCTATCTGTCTATCTTTCCATTTATCTATCTATCTATCTGTCCCTATCTATGTATCTATTCATTCAGTTTACCTATTTGTGTGCCTGTACTAGTTGGCATCTGGGGCCGGTCGGGATTTGATAATACGCTTCCGGTTTGATATTTTT
Organism: Leptestheria dahalacensis; assembly: GCA_022114935.1. NCBI lineage: Eukaryota > Metazoa > Arthropoda > Branchiopoda > Diplostraca > Leptestheriidae > Leptestheria > Leptestheria dahalacensis. The sequence goes on from JAIQCU010000922.1 coordinate 29,258, forward strand.
CATTGTATAGATCAGCGTCAAGGACGTGGCCGTCTTCCAAGTGATCTCTGCCAGGGAGGATATGGACAAACTATCGACCATCCGTCGGATGAGGAAGCTACTTCCATCGGTGAAAGCCCTACGCAATCAGTTTGAATCGAGGAGCGAATCACGGAACTCGAAAACGAGTCTCATTCCAACCCGGAAGTGGAAATCATCATTCGCGTTCCATAACAACACCAGCGACATGGAGCGCAGCAGCAGGAGTCATAGCAGCAGCTTGGGCAGCTTGGATGATGTCAGCAGCAAGAGCAGCAGCATGAGAAGCAAAAAGAATTCTGATTGGTCCGCGCTGCCGGAAGGCGATACGTACAGACCCAGGCCGTCGACATCCCAATGGGATCCGGTATTTAACCTTAATCTTAATTGCAACCTGAATTACAATTCAATATCCGTTATAATGATTGCATTGGTTCCCAGACGGTCCTCCTGAATGAACTTTACGGAATTCCGGAAGCCGGAATTGAAGCTAAAAGCCAAGAGAGGACCGCCTGTATCAATCTGGAAGGTTACCTGGAGAAACTACCTTCCGGCCGGCGTAAAGCCACCTTCTGGAACGCCTGGAAGAAGAGATTCTTTAAACTGGACAACGGCTACCTGTACTGCTATCACGTAACCATAAACAATTTAACATCAAAAAACAAACTGAAGATGACTGACGAATCATTGAACAATTGCTAGCACAATGGATCGGAAAATGCAGCCGTGGTAATGGAGCTTCCAGGTGGAACTGTAAAAAATATGGATGATGCTATGATTTGCCTGGAAGACGCGGTAAACTATGAAAAATTAATTCTTTTAATACTATCAAGTTAAGTTTGTACTTTAGCACACTTAAAACAATTGGTGTTAATTATTATTAATGTTATTGAATTAAAGTTGATATTGGAATGACAGAAAGGGCGTCACATGGTGATACGAGGTGGATCCAGTGAGGAAACCCAGCGCTGGTATCGAGCCCTGGAAACGCACGTTCCGTACCCGCCGATGTGCTCCGTCATCGTTCCCTGTCCAGTCCCACGCGATCCGAGTCTTTTCAAAGATACTGTCGTCATTGATATTGGGTCGTGTTCCATCAGAGCCGGGATACTCTCATCTCAGCGTAGATATACCATTCGTTCATCTTCTTATAATTTGCAAAATTTTAAATTGTATCTAATTTGCCATTTGTTTTGTAAAAAAAATACCATTTAAGAGGTTAGTAGTTGATAGTAAATATATGATTTTATAATTAGTTAAATCTGTTAAAATGAGATGAGATATACCGAGGTGCATTTGTTGTAGCAACGAACACATTAGCCGAGTAAATTTAAGTTAACTATTGAATCTAACGTAATTTGATTTAAATTAACGATCAGGTAAAGAAACTATGAGATTATCATGTTGTCAAGTTTGGAAAATCGTAATAACGGACCGTCAGTGTTATTAGATTATGATTAAATCAGGGTTAATTAAATTAATTTTAGATTTTAGTTGAATTCAATAATTTCTAATAATGAAGAGAGTTGTATTTCTGTCTGGATATAGCCACGCTTCCGCAAGTGTTTTTCCCCTCGGTTGGGGCCTTGGACAAGTCGACTGGAGCTTACACAGCATTCGGAGTCGAAGCGTTACATCCAGAAATCCGCTCGAAATCTAAACTGGTTTGTCCACTGCGCCTTTCCAGCAAGGTTTCAAAGGTATAATTTATACTGTCTGTCTATCCGTCTATCTACTGCCCATCTAATCTATCTATCTATCTGTCCATCTAATCTATCTATCTATCTGCCCATCTAATCTGTCTATCTATCCATCTACTGTCCATCTAATCTATCTAGCTACTGCCCATCTAATCTATCTTTCTATCTATGCTTCTATCTATCTATCTATCTGCCCATTTAATCTATCTATCTATGTTCTGTCTATCTATCTATCTTTCTATCTGCCTATCTATCTGCCCGTCTAATCTATCTATCTATTTGCTCATCTAATCTATCTATGTGTCTATCTTTCTATCTGTCTACCTTTCTATCTTTCTATCTATCTTTCTATCTTTCTGTCTATCTTTCTATATATCTTTCTATATATCTTTCTATATATCTGTCTAAGGTCCATCCAATCTATCTATCTATCTGTCCGTCTAATCTATTAATCTGTCTATCCGTGTATCTGTCTATTTATCTTTCTACCTATCTATCTATCTATCTGTCCATCTACTTACCTACCTATCTGTCCATCTAATTTATCTACCTATCTATCTATCCATCTTTCTATCTATCTAACTGCCTA
>JAIQCU010000923.1:0-21568 GCA_022114935.1 Leptestheria dahalacensis
TAGAAACTGTGTATAGTGGGATTAACCGCATACCTGACTTCGAATTTTTGAAGCTGGTTATACGCGGTCTTTTCGGACGTCTTAGGTCTCTTGCATCAGTGTAGAAAGAGTTGCCGAACAGGGAATTGTTGCACCGCACACGGATTTAAACTTCACGATATTCATATCGTGCGTGGCCATCTCATCTTCGTTGAATGCACGTGGTGAAGGTTCTTGACGGGGACCCACGAGATACAACGACTCCTTGCTGTCTGTTCCTTCGCACTGACTTCGGACGTTTTGGATCATGTGGTGCCTCCAGTACATTGAAGTATTTCTTCCTTAACACTTTTATTCGTTTCCGTAATGATCTCCTGAACGATTCCTACAACAAAAGAGTTTTTTTTAATTCTTAAATATTTTTAAAGCGAAATAGCCAGCTTAAGCTTAATAACTAACACAGCTTAAAGCTTAAACCCTGTGACTTCCTGTGCAACCAATCTAACGAAACGACTTCGGTATGTCGGATGGAGAGGCTGATCCTTTAGCACTTGTACTTGTAGATCAGCTGGTAACCTATTCATCAGTTACATGACAAAACATTATGTCAGCCACGGCAATTGGCCAGTCCATCAATGGTAGTACCGCTTTCCCAAAATATGTTACAAATAGTGACATGATAGTTAGTGATAGTGACATTAAAAATGGTCACAACGACGAGATATTGTGATGCGTAGAATTGTACTTGAGGATATTTTAGACACGCTTCCTGTGTAGCCATACGAGCAGGCTTGGTAACTCTACTAGATCGAGTTGCTTGTGAGAATGGTGCCATGCATGCGTGATTTAAGTCACGTACGTTATTGCCACTGTTCGACCGGAAGCTTGGCCGCGCCCTTATAGAACAGCTTATAAGGAGAGCTGGTCATTCTGAGCGGAGAGTCCGAGCGGAGTCCGAGTTGAGTCAAGATGTAGTCTTGACGTGGAAGTCGCGCTCAGAGTATGGGTCGTTGAAAGACCCAGTGTCCAAAGGTACAAGGTCCTTGAGCCCTAGGCTCTTGTGTGTACTCAATACAGTTTGTCTGAAAACAACTTGTTGGTCTTAATTGAGTACTTAAGATCTTGGTGCTAATTCTCGCCCCCGTCCCAGAATTAGGCATCACAATATTATGATAATTTTCAATCTTTAGGATTTTATTTTGACAAAACTGACGAACCGACTTGAACAAAACCTTACGACTACATTAAAGACTATTAATGCACCAGTCAGGATTTTTGGGTTTGCTTTATCTTTGAAAGCGTTAGAGCAGTAAGAATCAACTTTTACCCAGCAATGGCCTTTTTTTGGCTTTGGACTGTACATGTGACACAAACTAATGGTGAGTAATTTAAATGTAGAATATTCTACTCGCGGGGGCAGGATGCATAGCATAGGTATTTTCTTGTGCTTATTCCCTTGTTCACGACGCGGCTGGCAAGGTCAACGCATTATAAAATTCTGCAAGCTGCTTACCGTATCTGTCGCATCAGTAGCTACAGATGTGTTTGCAGAGCCAAATTGGCTGTAGACACGACGACAGCACAGACGTGCTGCAAATGAACAGTTACTTCGTCGTGATCCACGTTTCGAAAATGGCCATTCAGGTCAGAATCAGCGATTTTCATGGCGACCTCTAAATCTTCATACCTGACGTTGTCCAGTTGCTTCCGTAATAAATCGTCATTGCCAAGCTTTGTTTAAATGCTTCCCGAAGCTGAACTACATGGGGAACATCTGAGTCAACTATTTCAATTTTAAAAGAGTGCTCTTGGTACTGTGTTAGCACGAACTTTCTGTCCGACATTTCGACCACGCCAGGTTTTCTTTCGTGCTCGTTGTAACGGACACCAGTGTTGCCAATTTGCTAAGTGTAGGAAACTATTGACAGTCACATGATATTATTTCATTAGAAGAAAAATTTGATTGGCATTATTTAAAAAATTATAATAATTCTTCCTACCTTATAAAAAAATGAGAACTTTTAACATACGGAACTTTTCACAAATATGTTGCAACGCGTCTACGTCCGGTTGCTTAAGATTCGAGTATTCGTCTGCAAAGTGGCCTGAGATGCACGCTTAATCTCTTATCACTGTAAAACCAAATTACTGTGATGGCTCGGTTAAATTGTGAAATGTGTCAGGACAGAGAATGTCACAATGTAAAGGATTTTTTGGAACATTTGCGGAACGCCCATGATCGAACGGAAAACTTTCGGAATATTTGCATCTTTGAGAAATGTCGATGCCGACATAACAGGTGCTAGCGATAGCGCGTGAAGTTCGAATATGCCAGTCCCTTCAAGTACTGCACCAGAACAAAACCTTGTATATCATTTTATAATATCAAAGTTAATTACAATTCAATATATCTTACTGCCGTTAAGTGCTCTTTGTCTTAATCTTTTGAATTGTTCCTTATCGAAACGTCACATGTTTAGAAATAATGCCGTTTTAACTTTGTTACTTGCTTGTTTATGACCGAGTTTATGGGAAAAAATGAAAACACTAAACTGTTGTCCTGCAAAACAGAACAGACGGAAGGTAATGCGAAATTAACTGATGCATGTTATAACAAGTTGACTTTCTTCTGTTGCTTAGGAAGAAATTAACAAAGGTCCAGGTGTTGAGTTAAGGCTCGTTGACTATGGAACCCGAGTTATAAGTTCCTAACACTTTTTAAAAACAGTCGGTAAAAATTGCTGAATGTAGACCTAGTAGTACTTAATATACTCGTAAAGTCCTTGAGATTCTTTCAGATCACATGGTTTGATTCCGGCAAGGACTGGTTGTTAATTAAATTCGTGCGATTGTAATTCAGCGAACTGAGTTAACAAAACGGTTAGCCGTTTACACAAGTAGCTGCAGGATGCCACGGATGCCAGATCGGCCGTGGAGGCACTGAAGTCTCCTCGCCGGTCCCGGCTGGGCCCTTACACGGCCCACTGTCGAAACGCTCTGATTAAGGCGTCCAGGGTCTCTCGTGTCCATTTGGTTTGGTGTCCAGATCATGCCGTGGTCGTCAGTGACGAAATAGCTTATGGTCTGGCCAAAAAGGCTGCATTTAGTAAGGTGCCATCAGACCCTGTCATTGATCTGGGGCTCCCCATGGTTTTTATTCGGCAAAGGATAAAAAACTTTTACTGTCTGTGTGGGAACTAGAATGGCGACATGCAAAGGAAGGCGAACATCTTCGAGATTTAGGGGTCTGCCCCAGCAAAAACCCATCACTGCTTTCAAAAGTACCAAAGAAAGTCACAATCACAGTCTTGAACCTGAGATCAAATCGCACCCCCACCAAGACGTTTTTAGCCCAATTCAAACCCCGTATTGAAAAATCCTTCCGATGTGGCAAAGCCTTTCATTCTACTACACATATCTTTTTCTATTGCCCCCTTGTCAATTTAGAGAGAGCCAAACTCAGGCGCGTCTTTAGTAGTAACCGTATCTTCTTTAACTTCAAAAGTATTTTAACGTCTGAACCGGGCTTACTGGAATTAACTAACCTAGTGTTAAAATCATTATATATTAACAAATTATAATCGCTGCTTTTGAATCGGGTCGATACCTTTCTTCGTTTCCTTTTCTTTTTCTGGTATCAGTTTTATATTCATATCCGAACATCTTTAGCTAGTTATTCTAGCAGGGCCATGGGCGTAAGCCTGATTGCCTTGTAATAAGATTTTTAAAAAATTTAAAGTTTGAAATAAGAAATTCGAAGTTTGAATAAAAACTATTCAAACTTTGAATAAATAAAATTCAGACTTTGAATAAATAAAATTCAAAGTTTGAGATTTCTTCGCGAAATTTGGTGTGTCTGAAGAACTTGAATTTTCATTTTAAAAAATTATGTCTTTTTCTTCTACGGTGCTCCGTTCAAACAAAAGTTTCAAAAAACTCTTTGACGAGTAATTTGGTGCAGTGCCGTTTCCGCCACCTAAAAAAAGTTCAAATATGTAAATTAACCTCTGCGAATTTTTGAACAAAATTTGGCTCCTTTGAACAACTTCAGTTTTCATTTCAAAATCTGTTTTCCTTTTTCTTCTATGGTGTTTCGTTCAAACAAAGATTTCAAAATATTCTTTGAAGGGTGTAATTATAGCCTGTAACCAAACGACTTCGGACCCGGACTGGGGGCGGGGCTTCTGTACTCGCTATACCGCGCGCCAGGCCACTCCAGTTACAGTTTGGGATGCAGGGCTGGAAATTCCATCCCTTTATTTATTTATTCCACTTGAGCACCCAATTCCACCCCTTGCAAGAACAGAAATGAATTAGAATTTGGAACTCCATGGGATTTTTTTAATTTGTTAATGGTGGCACACTCGAAAATGCAGAAAATCGAGTGTTGCCACCTGGCCAATAAAAAGTGACTGATTGTTTCTGGACTCTCTTGGCATCTGCACTGTTTGGTCGGGTGTAAGCAAAATCTTTTTAAATATATGTTCACTGTTTAGGCAACAATGTCCTGTTAAAGTTTGCACTCTTTGATATACGGAAGAGGTAGTCTTTGCACTTTCTTTGCCTCGTAAATGGTGCGGAAAAAGAGGTTGCGTTGTGGTTGTTGTTTTAAGATTATTATTTCTTTGTTACAGTTTAGAATAGGTGTATAATGGCACATCAAGTTTCAATTAAACACAAATCGTGCCCGTTCGCTGAATCTTTGTATCCTGTTTCCCTGAAAGAAAAGTAAATGGCCATTTGGAAACTTGACAACGCCGCATGCGTCAGAGCGCGCGAAAAGCAATCAGAGACGCCAGAACGCTNATTGACATGTGGTGGTTCAAAGTTTGCGGGATCCAGTAGTTTTGGCTCTGCGGATAATTACCCGCGTGTTTTGCCAGCATGTCTGCGCGCACGTTGCCTTCGTGACCGCAGTGTCCTGGTATCCATCTGAGACTTATGTGGATAATTGACTTAATCAATAAGTTTTGACACTGAGCGTATAGTTCAGACACGTGTGATCACGAGTAGGACCCCTGTAAGGCCGCCTAGGAATCGCAATACGGTTCGGTACTATTGTATTCTTGGTCCAGTGTTCTTAAGTATCAGTGTTGTGTAATTAACCCATCAGAAGTAATTAATTAAAATACAAATTATGTAGGCTAAAATGTAATTATTTATCATTATATTTACAATGCAGGGAAAAGTAATTAATTACAAATTACATTATTAAAGGATATAATTAAATTACATTTTAATTACTTCTTCGGTAAAAGTGTTTTATTTAAGAACTTGTGCATTTCTCTTAATCATCAAAATTTTTGTCAAAACAAGCTTCAAGTTTGTTTCTTTTTTGACGTGAGAATGTCCTGCGCCAAGGAAAACATCCGCTCAATGTTTCCGCTTGACGCAGGAACACAGAAAATGTGCCTGACGAAAGCTTCGAGTGTAAGCGTCCCGCGTTTGCTTTCTAGTTCTTTACAGTGTTTTAGCGGTTGTAAAATGGCGTATCCTTCTGCTTGGTAAATACTGGTGTAAAATGGTAACGAACCGTAAATCTCTTGAAGAGTGTTCTCGAAGTCAATAGTAATGACGCTAAATCCAACTCTCTTGTCCATTTTTGAGCCATCAATAAATTCCAGGGTTGTTCGATATATCGATGCTTTTTGACGTCAATATATCGTATCGATAAGAAATTTGGATATCGATAAGGCTATCGATATTGATATTGGGAAATAACAATATAATGTATCGTTAATATCGATATTCGTTTTCACCTATATCGAACGCCCAATGATTGCTCGCACCTCGGCGAAGAGGGAAGGTGAAAGAGGGGCTCTCTTTAGGTCTTAACATTTACGGGGTGAAATACGAAATAGTTATTTATAACCCTTTAGTGGCGCTTTCATTTGCAGCAGAAGCAGCATAAAAAGTGGTTACCCTGACCAAACTCTGTAGACTTTTTCTTCCTGACAAACGGGCACCTGGTTTCTTAGGAGACGCTTGGATTAAGTGCGCCCCGTGGATCATAAGACCCATGAAACACGCAAATAATGACGCAAGCTACATGCTCTTCTCTGGGGACTGTTTTCCCATCCGATACTATTGCACTCAGTTGGGACTTGAACCGACAATAAATTTGCTTCCCTTAGCAAGATGTTTGTTGTTTGTGATGTGGCCTGCGCTGTAATAGATAAGATAAAGTTTGATGTTGTCTTTCTTATACATAAGAAAAAGTAGCCAAATTCTCGTAGGTATCAGAATGTACCCCAAAAAATCCTATGCGGCCATCTTATTTCCAACATTTCGAATATTGTTATTTTCGGTAAGCTGCAATATGATTTCAGGAACTTGCGCACAACTTGTCGGTCCTCATTTGCATTACTTGGATGTGCAATAAAGAGAAGGGAGAGATTTGCCCTTTTGTCCCCAAGTGATAATTTACTCAAAAAAGCCTGTATCTTTTGGCGTATGGATACGCAGTTGCTTACCTCAACCGCCTCAACCGTCCTTATTAACGGGGATCTTGGGTCCGGTTCCCAGGGTTCTAAAATGCGTCAGTGTTTGTATGTTTTTTTTTCGATTGGGTCGCTACCGTTTCTACTTTCTATTAGATTGTCTAACGTTAAGGCTGATCTTGGCGAGAAAGATGACCCTAGCTTGACGAAACTTGTTCCGTTCCGTATAACAATAATGTTTACAGTTATACCTTATTCTATGTTACCACGTGCAGCACCAGAAAATTTTGGTTCTTTCCTATTAAGTTCGCTTCCCTGCGGAAATCTGCATGCACAAATCTCGACTCGCACATGAAATATAATTAATCTTCCTATTTGTATTATCATCAGTGTGGATGCGGCCCTGTGCCGGGAAATACACACACCCCATAATTTTCAGCCCTGCATCCCAAACTGTAGCTGGCGTGGCGCGCGGTATAGCGAGTACAGAAGCCCCGCCCCCAATCCGGGTCCGAAGCCGTTACTGGTTGCAGGCTATAACTACACCCTTCAAAAAGTTTTTAGAAACTTTTGTTTCAATGGAGCGTCCCAGAAGAAAAAAGAAAACAGTTTTTGAAATGAAAATTCAAGTTGTTCAAACGTACCAAATTTCGTTAAAAAATCTCAAATTTTTGAATTTATTTATTCAAACTTTGAATTTACTATTTTAAACTTCGAATTAGTTTAACTCAAACTTTGAATTGTTTTTATTCAGACTTTGAAATATTTAATTCTGACATTATCGCCGGCAGGCTTTGACTACAGACAACGAAGTTTGAGCATAAGAAAGGAAATTGTTTGAAGGTGGCGGAATTGGCACCCTATAATATTATTATTATTGCATAATTACAATATAAATACTCACTTTGCATATCTATTTTTTTAGTGCTGTTGCCGGCGTACTCGCATCATGCGAGTGCTGCCGGCGTACTTCCCAAGCGTTAGTCTAGCCTTTGAGTGTGTTTCACGAAATTGATTAGGCTCTTCCATAGCCGTATGTCTTGGGTAAAATCGCTAAAGCTCGGTGGCCACTGTCCTGTCTCTAAAATACATTGTAGTTCTAACACCAATCTAAGACGCCCGAAACGAGGACATCTAAAGATAAAATGTTTCGCCGTTTGTGCTTCCTCCTCCCCACATTCGCACTTCTCGGTATCTTTTAAAAAGAAACGATTAACTGTTTAGTTTACAGTGACCTGTTAAAACCCGGGTCATCTGATAGGGGAGATCCAACCCGCCCAACGTACTGGCAGCCTCTACCGAAGGAAAAAACCTTCAGGTGTGCTGACCGAGCCTGCAAGCCCGCCACTCTTCGTCCCAAATGGCGGTAACAATACGCCGGACTTGTGCTTTAACGTACGCTACCGCCGGGGCCACCTGGATGGTGGATCTACCGGCGGCCGCTTCCTTCGCGTTGCGGTCGGCGATTTGGTTCCCCTCGTGGCCCACGTGGCCGGGAACCCAGTTGAGCGAGATTGTAGACTCGGTCCGACGCATTAGTTCTTTGCATTCGTGATAGATCTCGCTCACTTTGGTATCCAAGGGGCAGGATTGCAGGGCTGATTGACAGTCGCTGTACAGCACGGTTTCTCCCCTAAAAGATGACTCTGTTACTTATTTCAATGCTGTTAAAAGGCCGTACCCTTCAGCCTGGTATATCGTAGTATGACTTGGTAGTGCGTCTTTTATTACGTCTAAAATACCTTTATCATTGACTATGACAACACTAAAACCAACTAAATTTCCCATTTTGGAACCATCAGTAGAAATATTCAGTTTCCCTGGAGCGTTTGTACATAGTGGTATAGGTTGATCTGGTGCTGTGAGGTTGAGGCTTGATCTCGCACTGTTCCATGGAGGACATGATTCTGAATAAAAACGGCTCTGTTGTTCCATATCCCTGGGCGTTATCTGACTGACTATGTCTTCTAGTACCCTTTTCGAGGAAGGTGCTATATTAAAGCTTCTAAGCTGCATGCATCTCAAAGAGGCCTGTGCTTTTGCTTCCAAGTCCAATGGTAAAAGATTTGTTAAGATAATTAGAGCAGGTGTGGAGGTTGTGCGGAATGCTCGCACGATTCCCTGGGTAAAAAGCCGCTGTGTAGATCTTAAGATTTTTGGCACCATTTAGAACGCGTTGCGTTAATCCACACTGAACAATAATACAAAACGGTTGGTAAGAAGACTACTTTGTACAGCAATAAAAAGCCGAGACCTAATGAGACCCCACGTCTGCCTAAANGTTTATGACTAGATGGTTGAATGCCGAGCGCCTCTTTGTAAAAATCATGAAAACCGTTTTGATTGCGTTCACACTTAGTTTCTTCCGATCACAGATGTCTATTAGTGTTGCACTGTTTCGTTCCAGTCCTTCCGTTGCACTTTGTGGGTCCTGGTCTGTGACTGCAAGTAAAATATCATCTGCGAAGCCTTGCCTGAGTCCCGGAATAGGGTATTCTAGCTCTAAGACTTCGTCAATCTGGACGTTCCATAAAAAGGGCGTTAAAACACTACCTTGCGGACAACCTATTTCTACCTTCCTAACCGACGACTAAACTACGACGACGAAACTAAAAAAAGTACGACCTAACGTGATTTTTACTGCTCTGTCTTGAAGGAAACTGTGTACGATATTTATTAAATAATGAGGGCAATTTTTCCTGTGCAGTGATCTTATACTTTCTGGGTGCCACGCGGTGTCAAAAGCAGCTTTATTGTCAATAAAAAGGCAGGCAGTAACTGCGTTCTCGTTAAAACCTTTCTCGATATGGTGTATTAGATTTTGCACTGCTGTCTCTGTTGAGCGTCCCTCGATGAAACCGTGTTGAGACTTTGAAAACCAACCATGCACTACCGAAAACCACTTTAACCTGTTGTATAAAAGTCTTTCAAAAAATTTCCCTAGAACGTTTAAAAGGCTGATGGGTCTAAAACTACTCGGGTTTATGTAGTCTTCTTTATTTGGTTTGGCTAAAATATTTACGTTTGCATGTTTCCAGTTCTTCGGAAAATACATCTTTTTTAAACAATTATTTAAGACATCTTTGAGTAGACCTTTGATTGCACTGAAGGAAAGGGAGACTAGCTCTACTGGTATCCCTTCAGGGCCCGATGCTTTGTTTACCTTCATTTGATTCAAAGCTGTTTCAATCTCATGGTCGGTTGTTTCTAGAATTTCTTGTGTTAACGGTTCTTCTAGAATTTGTATGACTTGTTCTTCAGTTTCGTAGTGAATTTCGGAAGACGGGGGCTCTTGCGGGAAGAAATGTCCTGCTAAAATTGCTAAAATTCTGTTTGGGTCAGTGATTTTCTCGTTATCTTGCATTAAGCATTCAGGTGTTATTGGCGTCTGATTTAAGCCCACTAGTTTTTTAACTCCCGAAAAATATCTTGGTTTAGGTTCTCCGTGCAAAACTTTCTCCATGAACCAGAGATGCTTCTTCTTATTTCTCTTTGGTATTCTGGCTTCAGTGTTTTGAAACCCAGTAAATTTTCGTTCGTCAGTTTCTTTCTTTTCTTTTTCCCCGTTCTTCCCACTTGTTGTCCAAGACTTTGTAATTTACTATTCCACCAAGGGGCCTCTCTGCGTGAGAAGCTTTGTGTATTTATTTTTATACTGTTTTTTGCACTGGATTGAATGGTTGTTGTATGACGTAATAGTAATATGGACTCTTCCAGTTGCAAATGACCAGGATTCTCCGGTAGCGTTGGGATGTTTTTTAACCTTCTCTCCAAAATTCTTTTAAAAAGCTGTTGATCTAGAAGATTTAGTTGCAGAATTTGCCTTTATTGATAAAAATTAGTCTTTCGAAAATTACCTGCTAGCTCAAAGTATATGTACGGATGATCTGAAAGTGAAGGTGAATCTAAAAATATCCATTTCTCGCACTTCATGAGATCTCCCGCTAAAGTAATATCGACAAAGGAGGTGCTATCAGGAATATAACAATAATTTCCATAAATAAATAAACATCTATATATTATATCCTAATACTAATCCTTAGAAAGGTTTCTATTTAAAATGAACTTAAGAAGGGAGGCACAGGGACGTGCCGTGAACTCTCTTTGCGCGCGTTCTTTTTAAAAAGAACGGACTCTTTCAAAACTGTTCAAGAACTGCTGACTTTGCTTCGTAAACCAACTTAACAGTTTCTCCAGACTTTTGTCTTGTTTACTTGGTTTTGTGAATTATGCTAAAAGTTGATCAGTAAAGTAATTGAAATTAATGCTTCTATGAGGTGAAGGCTGTGTGAACAGAAATCAACGGAAAGCTCGCCTTGCTCTTGGAACCTCAAAGGTAAGTTGCCGATATTTGTGTACTGTGGCAGGGAAGCTTATTAATACTAATACGCCAATAATAAAAAGCATCGAAAAGAGAAACAGAAGAAACAGAAATCCATTTGAGAACAAAAAATTTGTTTCGTAAAGATGAAGCGGCGTTATAAACAATACCTTGGCAAATCCGCAGATATACCTAAGACGACAAGATGGCGGCTTGGTAAAGTTCTAAAGCAAGGAGCTGATAAGGTAATTATAACCTTGCTCAATCACTTTTTCAGCAATACGACTTTGCACTGAAATTAATGCTTGACTTATTGCAATTCAGAGAACCGACATTCCGGACAAATAGTCCCCGTGCCAAATCCTGACCAGGAACCCGTTTCAAGTGAATCTTCCCATGACGATGTTGCCATTTCCTCGATCGGAGAGGCCACAAACGTTCATCGCGTGTGTGTCTCCTTTATGGACGGTCACTCTGATAACCCCTCAGCGTGGGAAAGCTCGAGTCACGTGGACATTGGCCAGTTACAAGAGGACGAAAATCACCCAGCTGAACCATCTGTGAGCAAAAAGATCTTCATTGACAAATAGTATATCACTTACTTAAGATTATTATGAAACAGATAGCAGTTTCAGGTCTAAGTGAGGGGAGTATTGAAAATCGTGAAGATTTGTACGTCAATTCAAATCCTCAGCAAAGCAGAGAGCGTTCTACTGGTCCGGAACTTTGTCAACCAGGCTTCGTTAACCCATCGCGAAACAGAAAACCTGCTGCAAATCTTTCAACTGATGTTACCAGAACACAACAAGCTACTTGCCACAAGGTACCACTTAGAGAAAGAAATGTGGCTTTCCCTCTATGAGAAGTTCTACTACTGCTCGGATTGCAGTGTTTTCCTTGGGAACGCGGGTCCTGGTAAGGACTGTCTTAGATGCTCGAAATGCGAGAACGAGTTTGTACTCAAATATATGAACACGTCAGCCACGTACTTCATGGCTGCCCCTTTGCATGTTCTTCTCAAACGTAAGCTGGAAGACGAAGGCTTGGGAGAACCGTTCCTAGAATACCGTAAAAGCCGCCCTCGCACCATGGGAAGACTAAGTATTAGACTAATTTTTTCTTGGTGTGGAATGCCACGCCCAAGCATTATAAGAAAGATGAAAGTAAGAAATAGAAACGCGTGTATCTAAGAAATACGTGTACAAACTAGTGAACTGTAAGAAAAAATGAAAGACGCGTGCTTATTTCCTTCTACGATATCCCTTTCCTTTGCGTGCCACTGTTTCCTTTCCTTTCGGCTCACAAGGCTTCGATCGCTTCGAGGCCGTCTCTTCTTCCTCTTCCTCCACCTGATTCAAGGCAGTAACATTGACCTAACGATTGGAGACCGTGGAGGCGGTGGGGACGAGCTGGAGCGTTGCTGCTTTCTCGTCTCTTTTCGAGTATTCGCCAGCTTTGTTTGGATAGTTTTCCCCACCTTTTCGTCGCTTAACCCATACTTCAGGCAAACGAACCCTACACGGAACAAGAAAACATATATCGCTCAAAGTACTGAGGCTAGTCAGAAAAATATCAGAAGCATAACAAGTTTCATATTGAATTCTAAAAACGTACTCTTGATCGCCTTGACTTTTGCCTCGTCAAGCGGTTGTCGAGCCGTTCCTTGCCCGGTGTAGCTGCAATAGGACAGCTCTTCATCAGTGAAGACACCTGCTATTATCTTACGCAGGGCACCTTCAGGGTCCGGCTAACTCGGAGCTGGAAAGCAAGTTCGGTAGAGCCAAGGCGATAGTATTTCCCCAGTTGTTGCTGTAAAAGAACAAATTTAAAATAAAGAAATTATTTGTTGAGCCGGGAAGCACAAGTTACGGCGTAATTCTTGTCATTAATGTCCTCATGCTTATATCATGAAAGCTTGCAAAGCCTACCTCTGCCTCCTTCGTAGCTTCGTCGTCAGGAACAGATTTGTTGGTCAAGTTAGCACAGGCTTGAGGCTTCTGCACACTTCTGCAACTCTAAATATATAAGTCACATTCTTTACTTGGTTTTTAATATCATCTCTTTCGCAGTTTATAACACATTTCCCAATAGCGTAGATCTCGGCCGGTATACATTTCTACTTATTCCCCTGTCTAATTTACAGTAATTTATCAGGCATTATATTTACTTATTTAATTTTATTTTAAAATTATTAAATATTTACATATAATTTTATTTTATTTTTATTCTTAAGTGGAGTAAGTTAGACTATTACTTCCTTCATCTTTACTCACCGCACTTAAGACTCTTGATCTCCTTTTCAAAGCTATCCAGCTGCTTGCCCAAACGTTGTTGGTTTTCCTCGATGGACTTAAACTTCATTGACAGTACAACCTCAAGGGACTTGAATTTGTTCGTTATCAGAGCCTTTAGATCATAGGGCCCGAGCCCGATGGCTGGAGACTCCTATCAAATGAACTTAACATCACTTGTATGGTTAGAGTATATGATTCCGTCAAACTACGGCGTCAGACAAAAAAGAAGTTCCTTCAGGAGCATCATGATCATCGGCGTCGTCTTCGCTTGCTGAGAGCGATCCTTCCATTCCTTCAAAGTCTTCGGCCACGTTAGGCACAGGTATCTCTCTTGCCGATGGTGTAACGTTGACTAACTTTTGAGCAGTACATATATTACTGGTAGATCAGGAGAGCCAGTAGACCAGAGCAGCCAATACACTTTTTTTAAATTTCATTTAACTTAACGTTTCGCAGTAGTGGGAGCTCATATAATGCGCATAACTGCACGGCTGCGGCCTCAGGCTGTTTCGTGCTTGCTATAATACAAAGAATACGCCAATACCATTTTTATTGCACTTCAAACAAGAGCTTATACCATTCACGGCCAGGACGTGAGCTCGAAAATTCTTCTATCCAGTTTTGGGAACCGGCTCTTTGTGATTTCCGTCCTGTATTGGCCCTTCCGTTAGCGGATCCTTCAGCATGGCTTTGACGGTCACAAACTGATCCTTTAATACAGTGTAGCGTTACTCATGCAGACAATACACCAGAGCCCATCTTTCATTGCGAAGCTGCTTTTGGGAGCATTTTAGGGGCATTTCGCTGCAATAGAAATATGAAAATATAATTATACGTCTAATTTCTGGTTATATATTTTTCCCTTTCATTGTGATTCCTTTATAATTAATGCGTATTTTTTTAAATTTCACTGTGATGACGAAACACTGTCCGTTATATTGTTTATGATAAATAGAATGTTTATTAGGATTGTTCCGCTAATGTTCAATAAAACATATAGGTCACCGCCAGCCAACAACACTTTTGTGCACAGCTGGCGTCACCTTTTTTGCCACCGTATAAAGGTAACGTCAAATTCATTTAAGACTGCCCTATATACACCCCAACTAAATATCTCTTAAACTTTGCTCAAAACCTTTCCCAGTTTAGCAGTTGTTGTGTAACAAACATGGAAATTTACGTACCTTTTTTTGGATGAGGCCCGAAGAGCAGAATCTTTGCCCGAACAAAAATGGCGTCTACCAGCGTTCTGGCGTCTCTGATTGCTTTTCGCGCGCTCTGACGCATGCGGCGTTGTCAAGTTTCCAAATGGCCATTTACTTTTCTTTCAGGGAAACAGGATACAAAGATTCAGCGAACGGGCACGATTTGTGTTTAATTGAAACTTGATGTGCCATTATACACCTATTCTAAACTGTAACAAAGAAATAATAATCTTAAAACAACAACCACAACACTTAATGGTGACTTTCCTTAGTCGAAATTTTTGCACTTGTATAAATTTCAAACAAAGTAAAAAAATTTACAATTCTTTTCACGAATTTGCGAGAAAACATCTTCCATATGATCGCCTACGCCACTGATGTTACGCATATTTTCAGCTGAGGGCTACTTTTGACCCTGAAAAATTTCGGTAAAACTGATATTGCTCTTAACATCATTGCCGGGAACTAAGAAAAATGAAAAGACTTCCGCTTAGAATAGAGCAACGAAAGTTACGAAGCTTTTTAATGGGAGGACCTATAAAGAACGTAAAACTCAAAGGAAGGGCACATGGGCGCAAGCCTGCACGCCCTTAATTAAAATAAATAAATAATAATGAATAATGGAGCAACGAAGAAGAAAATATTGATATGAATATCGATAATTTGTCAGTATCTTGTGGCTAATATCGATACTTTAGATATGATATATCGAAATAAAGTTCTGAACATCCACATCAATTATTTCCCGATATTAGAATGCCCCCTTCGATGTAATAGATCGAGCCAAAAATCATCGATATATCGGTACAATTCGGGAAAAATGTATCGGCTCATCTCTTCAGTCACCATCATAGTTACCTACCTACGGTCAAATCACCATTATATGTAGGTTATACCATGATCCAATCATAGTTTCAAGACCTCGGTTATACCAAGGGTAGAACCATCATATTATGTATGTTAAAACCATGTTAGAATCATACTTTTGTTCACCCAAGTTTTTAACCCGTAGTATAATCTACGTTATATATACATCCAACCGTGATCCAAACCTTGATTAAATCATGGTTTTACCCAGGGTATTTTTATCATCATAGGGTTTTACCTACGGCAAAGGGCCATCCATTTTTCAAAGGGCATCCCCTGGGTAACTTTTTGTTCTGTCCACTAGGTGGATGTGGACCATATCATGACCTTGATTGACAAAGTAACATAAGCTACTTTGCCTGTTGCTGTCGACAATGTTACTAGCTGTCTAGAAGAACGGAACTTTTGCTGTTTCGGACGCGGTTCACCTCGAACTGCAACAGAGAATTCTGCAATCATCTTGTGGCCTAACCGAGGACATCTGTAGCTCAAAAGAAGACTACGATATCTGCAGAATCAGTTTGAGTTTGTGAAGCCCAAATTGATTTACCAGCCACAGACTGATGCTGAACGCTGTTCGCGACAGAAGAGACGCTCCTTCGTTTACGTCTCAGTGGTAGACCAAATCAGCGCCATGTTGAAGAACCCCTCGTTTCAACAGAATGTCACAAGAAGGAACAGAAAAGGAAACAGCGTCGATAACATTAGGGCAGATATATCGGACGGTGCACGATACAAGGCTATGCAGCTGGAAGACGATGTTGACAACTCTCCAGCTCATCTTTTATTATGACGATATGCAAGCATGCAACCCATCGGCTCGAAGAATAAGCTACACAAGCTGGGGATGTTTTACTCCTCAGGTGTGAATCTGGATTCCGTAAAACGTGCAGCCCTTCGGAGTGTAAATGTAGGTTGTATCGCCAAAACGGAGGATATAAGAAGAGAATGTATCGATGCCATTCTATTGTGATGCCTAATTTGGGATGGGGGCGAGAATTAGCACCACGCACGACACTAGTGTTAAAGGAACTTAAGAGTCGAAGCAAGTTCGGTAACAACACTAGCATGTATTACACACCTTGATTCAGTACACACGCTTGTGGCATCAAGGGATCTCTGCCTAGCTAGCACTTTAAGATCTCGGGGCAACGGGGCAATGATTAACCCGGGAAGACTCGCTCTACAAGACTCTCCCTGCCACACTCTCTCTGTGCTGGTCTCTCCGCTCGACTCTCCCTAGCTACCCCAAGACGTCAGCTTAAAAGCCTTCGTGTTCAGGCGTGGCTGACTTCCGGCAGTGCCGTCCGCAACACATACGTGCCTCATAACACGTATGCCTGCTCTCAATTCCCAGAACAAATAACTCTAAGAGCTAGAGTTACTGGAGCCTTTCCATCGGTCGTAAAGACGGAAACGTGTCTAATTAATCTGAATCCAATTCTGGGCGTGACACTATCCCCGTTCGTTCAGGACCTTACAATGCTAGAAGATGGTCATGACTTCATCATTGATGGAGAGCCCATCCGCGTAAGCATCCGCATCTGCGCCTTCGTCGCTGATAATCTCGGTAGCCACACTCTTGCTGGGTTAAAAGAAGGTTTTACTTCTGCAAGATCTTGTCGCTTCTGCATGACAACGCGAGACTCGATGCACAATCGTTTTTATGAGTCCCAGTTCATGTTGCGAGACAAGTCTCAGTTTGTGCTGATATTAAATCTGCCACCAATGCCCCGATGCATGATCATTTTTCTTAACTCTACGGAGTCAAGGGGAACAGCATACTAAATTCGTCGAAGTATTTCGACGTCACCGATGGGGCGACGAGTCCAGATTCTATGCACGACTTATTGCTTGGAGCCTTACCTCTCACCATTCCGCTTATGCTGCGTATCTTCATATTTGAAAAGAAATACTTCACGCCTCAATCCATGAACCAGGGCTTACGATAGTTTCATTACGGATGGTGGGAATCCAAAAATAAACCAAGTGCTATCTATCCAGAAACCTTCGGAAAGAAAGGCTTCGTCAGAGTGCTGTGCAAGCTTGGCAATTGGGAGTCATGCTTCCTTTACTTGTCAGGAGTTTCATACCGCGAAACGACAAGGTTTGGAAGTGTTATTTATCCTTGTTGAAGGTATGTCGGATTGCCTTTGCGCGTGTAACGAGTCAAGAAATGATATCCGTATTGGAAACATCTGTTTGCTGACTATTTGAGTTTGTTCACAACTTACGTGAGACCGCGTTTGACCCCAAAACAGCATGCCTTATTGCATTACCCTCAGTTAATGCACACGTTAGGCCTCCTGTCAACAGTCTGGGCCCTTCGTTTTGAGGCTAAGAATGGATGGTTTAAAAAACTGGCCCGCATAATCGACAACTTCATCGATCTGCCACATACTGTTGCGTTGCGGCAGCAAACAAATGCAAACCATCTATCTTTCTCGTTATGGGAACGAGCTTGAAACTTGGAAAATCCTCAAACTGTCACATTAACTGATTTGCCTTGGGGTAGCCAGCTTGGTTGTTACGATCACCGAAGTCGAAGGTCTGTGTGCGATCGTTAAAGTACGGGAAGAAAAAAGGATATGTCTTAGCAACTGTTAATAGCGAAGAAGAAACGATGCCCCAGCTTGGATTGTTGCATAACATTTACAGCCGTGAGAACAAGCTGCACTTCAATCTGGAGATGTGGAGGACCATGAACTTCTCGGACCACTATGAAGCCTACAAAATTAGAACACGGAAGGAGACCTGGGCAGGACTGCAAGAATGTCACATTTTCGGGTTGTGGACTACTCAGTGCGTGTCATAACCTTGTACCACACGCACGATCTTTATTGTGGGGCAAAACGTGCTAAGCAACCATATTCCTTCTTTAATGATACTCAGTTTATCGTAGCAAAAACTTATGTGAGGGGAGTTCATGAAGGTAAGTGATTCAAAAAATTTGGTCCGATTTTCCATGCATTCAGGAGTTGATTCATTCCAGATAAATGCTTCTCTTGTTTTTGAACAAATGAAATAAACGTTGTGTTGGTGAAAATATAGACCTCAAGCTGTATACAGCCATTCAATATTTGTACACATGTGCAAAAATACATAGCAATTTCTTTTGAGCAAGACAAGCATACAGCAAGGAAGTTATTACAACGATTAACGCGACTCCGTAAAAAACGCATTACAATGAGACCCCAGTTTAGCAGTTGGAGACCAAACTAAAAAAGTGGGACCCAGACTTCAAATTTGGGGACTCAAATTTGAAAAATGAGACCCAAACGTAAAAAACGAGACCCTAGGCTCTACAAAAATTAGACCTTTTGGCTAATAGTGCTCTTTGACCGCTCGGTCAAATAGACAAAGCTGGGAGAGTACCCCTAGGGTTTACGTATCTTGATGTGTGCGATGCTAAAAGACTTTACAAGGTATGCAGAATGTTTGGACCAAGGTATGCAGGATGTTTGGACCGAGAATGGAGGTTTTTCAATTCATATACGCGTTTCGTAGGATTATAACCGTAGTAATATCTACCTTCATGGATCAAGTATTAAATTCCAAAACATAATCTGTGCTAATACCATTAACCAGCTTTTGTGACGATTGCGTCAAGTCTTGGTGATATTACTATTAACAGTATATGTGAAAAGACACGCAGATGCCTTACTTCCTCCCAAATTACCTCAGCTATACGCGAATCAAGGTGTACATCTGACTTTTAAAAATTTCCAAATATTAAGGCCTGCTGGATAATACCGGCAACTCTCTTGAAGAGCACATGAGTAACGGCCTCTAGGTAACAGCTTCTTCTAGTACCTCGCATACAAGACATCGCCAAAAT
The DNA here is from genome assembly GCA_022114935.1 of Leptestheria dahalacensis. Lineage (NCBI taxonomy): Eukaryota > Metazoa > Arthropoda > Branchiopoda > Diplostraca > Leptestheriidae > Leptestheria > Leptestheria dahalacensis. Next base: position 18,945 of record JAIQCU010000923.1, read on the forward strand.
AAATTTTTTGCTCTGCAAAGTAAACAACTTAGAAATAAGCCAGTACCAAGATATTAGTATTTAATTAAACCTGAAGAAAGCCTTCGCGTGGAAAGATGGGGTTCTCAACTCGGGCACTGTAGTAGGACAAGTTGGATCGCGAAGCGCAAGTTAGGCTGCCATCAGAAAACTACTCTTTATAAAGAATGGGCGCACTTTCCGTGTCGATATCTTGGATTATGCTGCCACACGAGTGGTCAAGCATGTCCCAATTCTCGTTCGAGTTCAGCAAACTCTGACCTGTTTCATTCACGTTTCGGAAATAAGCATCGCCAATGGTCACAGGCGATGTATTATATTATTACACCGACATTTTTAGCATACTGGGCAGTTTAAGAAAAGGGCATTGTTCTTAACCTTCAGACTAGTTAAGAATGAAAGACGGAAATTTGTCCGCCGTGACTTTTTCGTACAACTCAGTGAAAGATTTGTACTTCTCCGTCTGGCAAGTGGTTCAACGTCGCAAGTAATTCGCTCAGTAGCTTCGGTGGGGAACACGCAGCACAAGTAGGTGAACCAGGCTTCTTGGCGCTGAACATGTAGTGCTTGTAACAAGGATACGCAAGAAGAAAAATTACAAATTTCACATTATTTTCAAGTTCCTCGGGGTTCAGGGACCGCAGCTGATCAGGACGGATCGGTTCTTAAAAGAGACTTTAACGTTGGAAATATCACATTACTGATGTGGGGTTAAAGGTTTGAACCATTTTTTTAGACAAAGGCGACCAGGTAAATCGTACATCAGATCCTTTGCTCCTTGGTTGGCTTTGAAACTTCAATCGGCAGTTACCGTGGGTTTAAGCTAATGGCCCGCACATATCCTGCTTACAATGCTACAAATCCCAAACGCTATTGTAGGCTAGGGGGTGCCTGCAGCATAACAAAGATGAAAAGATATCACTGAAGAGCCTCTTTAACAAAGAAGCCCTTATTGAATATACCGGCAGCCAATCATGATCAAATAAGGGAACAAGAATTCGTAGTTCAAGTGAGAGTGAAGTTAATTGGGCAATGGCATAAGGGGGACACCGGCTAGTGTATAAGAAAAAAACAACGGAAATGGTACTTCGAAGGTTTATGGTGTATGGTGGCACTTAACGGAAGAGGGGAATGAAAAACTTGATCAAACTAGAAAAAACGAGTCTGGCAAAGGAATTTGCGCTTTTTGATCAGTTTTAGTGGTAAAGGTTTTGCCTAGAATTTTTTTCTTATATCGTTTCCACGCCCAGGTAACAGCAAGTACCTCCTTCTCAATCTAGATATATCTAATTTCAGCATCTTAACGTCTTGAGGCAAAGCCAGAAGGCGAAGAACCCTTCCCAGATCGCTGATACAAGCTTCCCCAATAAGAGAATCCCAAAACAGTCTTGAAGAATAAAATGTCGTCCATTTGATTAATTCTGCCAGGCAGACGTTCCAAAAGCCGCGCCATGCGTTTCTGGAATTGTCTAGGATCATACCTTATATTAAAGGGAAGTCTTCTGACATAAAATCTGCTGAACGAAGTAATAAACGTTGTAAGGAACTGAAAATCAGGACTGAGCGGTATTTGCCAGAAACCGGACCATCAATCTTGCTGAAAACTTTCGTCCCATGAATTTGAGCCTGTGCTTCGTCTACACAGGGAAGCACAGTCCTTTCCCTCCTCACACTCTCATTCAACTTCGTTAAGTCTACGCCGAAATAACTCCGCCAGTCTTTTTATCCACCAGTACCATTCCGGCACAAGTCCGTGTGGTCTTCCAGTTTTCGAATAACATCCATCTGTACCATGCCACCGAACTCCTCTCTAACGTGTCGCCACAAGGGTAGCGGCATTCGTCGCGGACCGCCGTACACAACAGATTCCATGGAACAGCTTAGAAAACTCCTTCTTGAAGTTTCACAGGCTCCTATCTCCAACTGCTCCTACTTGTTGAGTTCGACATAGCTCGATGGAAGCTCGTCGACTGCGTAGTGCTTCCGACGCTCCTTCCATAATAAAAATTTCGGGAAAAGGCTCTTTGAGCCCAGGCTGGCTAAAATGCTGTTTCTAACCTGCACCCGTCTTTCTTGGCAGGCTTCGCCTGTTTTCTTTTTGTCTCCCTTTCTTTCATTTTAGTTTGAACCTGCATCCTCTACTGGCAAGCTCGGGGGGATTTGTGGGAATTGGGTGTTGAAGAGTGGGGTTTTTCCCTATTCTTGGGCTTTCCACTCTTTTAGACAAGCTCGTGGCTAAACTTTCTGACCAACAGACGTTTCCTCGACGTACTACTTCCAACCTTCTGCGGTCATTCGGTGGTCAGTAGGCTTCCCGTCTTCGACCGTTTCTGTTGCCACTATGTCGCACGGCAACACCAATTTCTCCGGTCTCGTGACTATGTCACGGTCACCTGAATTGCTCCGCGATTTCATTCACAGGAATAAGCTACTCGGCCTCATGTTACGGTGTTGAGGACGCCACGAAATATCACCTTTATCAGGTATATATCCCTTACGCTTCCGTTCGAATCGAAGATCGCTGCAGTGGATGGCGCTTTCCCGAAGGGCAGTGTAACAAGTTCTCCCCTTTCTTTTGGTCAGAACTGCCCTCCGGGAAAGCGCCA
>JAIQCU010000924.1:0-30628 GCA_022114935.1 Leptestheria dahalacensis
GTGAAGCTAGTTTATAATTATAGTCAACCTACGAATACAATGCGTTCCATGTCAAGTCAAGCTAGTTTATAATTATAGTCAACCTACGAATACAATGCGTTCCATGTCAAGTCAAGCTAATTTTCAATGTTAGTCAACCTATGAACGCAATGCGTTCCATGTCAAGTCAAGCTAATTTCCAATGTTAGTCAACCTATGAACGCAATGCGTTCCATGTCAAGTCAAACTTAATGTTAATCAACCTACGAATGCAATGCGTTCCATGTCAAGTCAAGCTCAACTTCTGGCGCTCTTTTCAATGGCGCTCGACTGAACTGCGTACCCACATGTCGTATATGAATCGACCCAACTTTTGACGCTCTTTTCAACTGCGGTCGACTCAACTGCGTACTCACGTGTCGTACATGAGTCGACTCTTCATTTCGCCCTCTTTTCAATTGTGAATTTTCCAGCTAATAAATAATTTTAGAGTCATCATCATTCAATTGCTACTCACAAACACACACAGCAAATAAAGAGGACAATTCATTCACTGAACATTATTTAAATGGGATCTAAAGTACGGCAGACAAAACCAGATTACCTAGAACTAACTACTGCGAGAGTTTAAAATCAAGAGCACAAAAACTGAATTAAATTATAGCTACGTAAGTACTGTACTGTGGTGCAGAAAAGAAAGCAATGGAGGCAAACTATTCCTCGGTTAGGGTAGTACTATGTTTTATTATGTTAGTCAACCTACGAAGGCAATGCGTTCCATGTCAAGTCAAGTTAATTTCCAATGTTAGTCAACCTATGAACGCAATGCGTTCCATGTCAAGTCAAGCTGGTTTATAATGTTAGTCAACCTATGAAGGCAATGCGTTCCTTGTCAAGTCAAGCTGGTTTATAATGTTAGTCAACCTACGTATGCAATGCGTTTCATGTCAATTCAAGCTAGTTTCCAATGTTAGTCAACCTATGGACGCAATGCGTTCCATGTCAAGTCAAGATAGTTTATAATGTTAGATAACCTATGTACGCACGCGGTACTTATTGCCGTACGGGAGCGCGTGCAACTACGATTGATTTTATTATACGATTACTTTCATATTTAATATTTCGGCCATGCGTGGCCTCAGAATGAATCGTGCTTGAGGCCAAAAGACTAGTTTTAACGCAGGATACTCAAATTTCTACTTTTTATTTCTTATTTTAGTTTAATTTTTGAAAAAAGCGCCAAAAACCCTCAATTCATATCAGAGGGAAAACAGCTTTTGTTCTCTAGCTCCCTTATTTATGAAGATATTTTAGCGAATATAAGTACATTCCTTTTTTCTTACTATGGGAAACATTGTGAGAAAATAAAATTTGGAAACGGTTCATTAGCTGAGATGTAACAAACTTTATATTTTCAGAGCCTAACCTTTGAACTACTACTTGGTTTACAACGATGTTTCTACCTAAACCGTTCAAAGTAGAAACATTGTTTTACCAGGACCTCCATCTTTCCCGCACCACCTTTGGTGCATCCCCGCCCAATCCCACTTTGATCCCAGTGCACCGCTTTGATGGACTGGCTGGGGCTGCACCCAAAGTGGTGTGGGAGGTCCTAGTAAAACGACGTTTCTATCTTGAACGGTTTAGACCCTAAACGAATTTGAAGATGCATTTCTTGGTCTGCCGCCAGTTGAAAATAACACGCAATTGTCTCAATTGTATTCCATAAAAGCAATAAATGCACTTGCAAAGAATCAATCTTGTCAGATTGTTATGACGGCAAGGTCCCGCTTTTTACTACAGCGTCGGGTAGGCGGTACCGATATAGGTATTGCCCTCGTAAACGGTCTTGTAGCTCTGTATAAAGACGGGCTTGTGTCCAGTGCGGTCAACAGGGCATCTCTTGTCCGGCATCAGTGTAAAACAGACGGTGTAAAGCGCTATCTCTAGTTCGGGACTGGTACCGACGAAAATCGAACTGATCTCCTTGAAGATTCTCCTCCAGTAGATGGGCAGTTCGATAAGGTAATCCTTGAACGAGATTGAATTGAAATTAAATGAAGAGTTAAACTGGAATGAATAATAAACAATGATTACCTGGCCAACTCGAACGACGTCGAGATAGCCCAGGTAGTTGACGTTTCCCTTGCGCTCCTCCAGGCTGTACTGAACCCACGAATGCAGGCCAGTCACACCGTTTTTTAGCTCACCCAGGAAAACGTGCTCGAAACCGCTGGATCCTGGAATGCCCTTGGCTCGCGAGTACAAACCGAACCAGATTTGTTTAAGGTACCGGGCAAAACCGTATGGATTAGGGTCAGCTTTTCCTATCACAACATGTAGAATTACATACCTTTACAAATCGTCATTAACTACTAATATATAATTGCAGGGATAATATATGAAGTTACAATAGCAAACATATGGCAGAATTTAGGTACCTTTGTGCACCAGAAACTGATGGGCTTTCTTCATCACGCTGGTATTCATAAGAGCCTCTATAGAAACTGGTCTTCCTCGGCTGATTCCTCCGGTGTCGCGTCCTCTGCGGCGCTTACGGCAGCTTCGTAGTTGTCGAATAACCGAAGCATGGTCACGTACGTTGGCAGCGTGGAGAATTTCTCCAATGGAACCTATGTAAAGAGGCTATATCCGTATATATATAACAACCATTAAACGTTATAAATACCAACGGTTTTTACGGGTTTTACACTTACGGTTTGCCGGCCTTATCGTCGTTGATTTTTGTAGTTTTCGACTGCAAGTTAAGAACGATCTCCCTGCCCAGCCCGTTGATATCGGATTTGAAGAGCTCCGACGCTAAGTGAAGGATTTCCTCTTCCAGCTTCGTATCTTGGTTAAGTTTAAGTGCGATGATTACAGATTAGACTCAACAAATCGTCATAGAATATAATTAAATAACATTAAATTAATTACGTAACGATTACGAAAACTTGCTTTACATTATTTTTTTGCATACATTAAATTCCAATTATTTTTTTAAATGAACAAGATTGAACTGATGTAACGATGAACAGATTTTCACAGTACTGTCATGATATTGATGAGAATAATGTAACAGCGCTGTGAACACGATACGAATGAAACTGAGTATCAATTCAAGTATTCAAACAATGGGTTACTTTCGCGAGGTTTATTACGTGCCGTCGACCTTGCAATAGCCAAGGCGATACACAAGAAAAGCAGCTTCATTTTTCAGTTACACTTGCCCCTTTTCAACGAGGTTCACCCAACTACGGCGCTTGTTACAGAAACAAACAGTCGATATATCACCGCTGGGACAGGATGTCGATCTAACTGCAGTAGGAAATGCGGTTTTGACACTTAGATCACGAATCTTCGAGGGTTGGATCTTACGAGTCAATAAACAACCTGATAATTCACTCATTTCACTTATCATTCATAATCTCTAATTGAACATGTATGAGTTAGAATATAATGTTCAAGTCGTATGAATTAATAGAAGGGACTTACAGCATCCGTGGATGCTGTGTACTGGATATTTGACGATCTTGTCGCAATCTGCTGCTGTAGCCACAACACAGGACATCCTGTTCGACACCTATCTCTATTTTTTCATCAATTTTATCGACTCGTTATTTATTCATTACAACAATAAGTTTTAGCACAAATGGATATTTTAAAAAACCACAATGAATAGGGTCTGTAAATGTAATACCGATGCATTTATCACCAATGGGTTTCGCAAACCACCGTTTTGATAGCAATTTCTGTATTTCACTCGTTTTCTTCCCTCTGCGCCACATGTACAGGCCAAAAAATAAAGTGGGGGAAAAAATAACTACTACTTTAATGCAAACGACAAAAAAATTTATCATTTTTCAATGCTATTCAATTAAATTAGCACTGCCGACTTCAAAAGGTGTAATCGCAGAGAATCCAGTTGTACGATACGATAGAAGGACAGTAGATGGAAAAACAGAAGTTGTGAAGTGTCTTTGCCCCGGAAGTTTAATTTTAATTATAGTTTTGCCTTTTCCCCGTTTTCGGCCGGGATCAGTCAAGTAACTGGTCGGTTATGATCGGGGAATTAGCTGGGCTTATCCCGGTTATCGATCAGCTCTTGAACTGCATCAATTAAAGTCTGCACGGCGTCTTGATTGGACTCGTCAGCTTCCGGTTTGACGTCCATTTCCTCCGTTTCTTCGGTACCTTCGATGCCCTCGGTCTGCTGCAAGGGATCCTTTTTTGGGGGGAAAATCAGATCGTACTTAGAAATGGATTAATGATGTCACGTGTGACAAAATTGACAAATTTGACTTAATGTAAGGCTGAGCTAAATTAATTTGAGAAAAATTAGAATTCAACATTGTACAATAAGTGAATTTAATTGAAAGACACTACTTGCAGCATCTAACATTTTCGAGAAATTGCACGACACACCAAGAATTAGAATTCATATTTACAAACATTATTCCAAAAAGAACAGAATAATTAGGATAGTCTAATTTAGTCTAATCCAATTAAGCAAATTAAAGTTGAATAATATGAATTATAATAAAAAATTAATAATACTTGAGGAGCGGCGGTATAGGCGACCGCCGTCTGAGTCCCGTCCTCCAGCGTCTGCAGGAGGATCAACTGGCCGTCGCCCGTGTCGAGCAGCTGCCCCCCGGGTGGCGCTAAAACGGCGCTGCCGTCCGGCTGCAAAATGACAATCTGGCCGTTGGCCTCGACGAAGGCGTGACTCACCGAGAGGTCCTCGTTCTCCTCGGACACGGGGACAACTTCGCCGGCCCCGGGATTGTTCCCGCTGCCCAGAATGAGCCGCACCTAACCATTCACAACAGTTTAATTTGATCCTAATGGCAAACGTTCTAGATTAATTTGACTCGCAATTATTCTAAACAGCATTGATTCGAGTTTATATTTTTTATTATTTACTACTGTAATTTATTATTAATTACAGTTTTAATATTATCTTTACCGGTGTATCAAATCCTTAGAATTTCATTTAACCTAAATTAAGTTAAATTGAATAGTAACAATAAATAGTTGATTAAATGTTTTTAATGCTTAAATGATATTACCTGACCATCTTCGCCGTAAACTAAATGGTGCGTGGCCAGCACCTCTCCGTTGACAGGCGAGGCTTCCATGTTGCCGTCTTCTCCCAGGGCCATTTCAGCAGCCGGCTGCTCTTCCTCTGCCTCGTGCATCGCCTGTCATTAAGACGATATATTAATTGAATTGATTATAAAAAGGTGGAATTAATTTTGTAATTAACATATTAAAAATTAAACTGGACAATTAAATTAACTTAAGATTATTGATTACAATAACATAATGATATAACGGTAATAATTGATAATAAGGTATATTAATCAAAATTAATTAATTATCTTATTTGCTTAAAGTTTTAAATTCAAGTATTCAATTAATGAAGTAAACTGGTCGCTTACATAATCGCCGGCAAAAATTGGATCATTGGAAATACAACATTGAACAGGATTTAAAATGTACTCCATTTTATCATGTAAAATTAATCACATAGATTTAAATAAATAGTATTAAAAGATATTATTAACAAAATAATTGATAACAAATTAACAACGTTCAAATGACTGAACTAGTAGTTCAGATAAACAGATAGTTACACAGATAGGTAGGTACATAGACATAGAGATAGATAGTAAGATAGATATACAGTAAGATAGATAGATAGATTAGGTAGATAGATAAATAAATAGATAGATAGGTAGTTAGTAAGACAGATAGTTAGAGAGATAGAGGGACAGGTACAGATAGGTAGATAGACAGGTAGATAGAGAGATAGATTAGATAGACAAGTAGATAAAAAGATAGATTAGACAGACAGATAGATAGATAGACAGATAGGTAGATAGATAGATAGATAGATAGAGAGATAGGTAGACAAATAGATAGAGAGACAGGTAGACAGACAGTTAGCTAGATAGATAGCTAGATAGACAGACAGATGATAGATTACCTCCTCCTCTTCCTCTTCTTCGTACTCGAGCGCAGCGTCACCTTCGACTTTAAACATTTCCTCTGGGTAGCCGATCAGCTCGCCGGTGCTGCTCATAAACGCCCCCTCCTTCTCGTCCAGAATGGGCTGATCTTCGGGCAGACGGTCAATATCGAAGCTGCTGTCGGGTCTCTCCGACGGATTCAATTCGACGATTGTGTCGGGGATTTTCTTGCGACGAAGTGGTCGGCCCTGGGTTATTATTTTCAAGTTCCAACCAATCAGATTTTGTTTTCAACAGCTCAAAGTTTAACTCACTGTACCGTTTCATTTTGTCCAGAACTAAATTAAACTAAAAGTAAATTAAAGTATACATTGATTAATTAATTATTTTATTGATTGGAGGGTAAATGACATTACATTCGTGGTTACATTATACTGATTTCTGTAATCAAATCAAAATGTAAGTCAAACGATAGCAACATAATATCAATATTATATACAAGACTGATGATAATTTTAATTACGATTTAAATCGTCATTTACAAAGATTACCTGAGAACCGATTTTCTCTATTTTGGGTCTGAAATTGAGGACCATGGTCCGCTGCATAAACTCCTCCCAATGGTCCCAGTAGGTTGGCGGGAAGACGACCTTCTGCGGCTGAAGTCCCGAAAACGGATCCAGAGATTTGCGCTGATTGGTCACACGGGACAGTGTCAACGGCGTTCCTTTGGGCTGCATTTTGCAATTTTCACCGTATTAAATTCCGTATTTAACTTCATTGCAACGTCACTAATATAAATCAACTAGAATTTTGTACCGATGATAAATAAAAGCATTCTGTCATTCATCTGTTGATCTAAATTAACATAATTTCAGTGTTATTAACACGAATTAACCTTAATTTCTAGACTGAATGGTTAATTACAGCTTAGTTCAGTTGTAGAAAATACCAGAATAGCCGGGATTTTTGGGGTTTTGATGGGCGTGCCGGAGGCGCTACCCCCGCCCTCGCTTTCGCCACCGTCTGTGGGGAGGATCTCGACTTCGCCGCCCGGGATGGGGTGAATGTAACGCACGTGGTTTTCCCAGTACTCGCGCTTTCCAAACTTGAAACCGCATTCCTGTAATATTACATTTAAAAATAATTGTACTAAACCAATAGAATTCAATATTTTAATTTAAATAATGTTTTTATTGTATCATGTAACAGCATCATATAATTAACGTATTACAACCATTCTATATGTAAATTCTAATTTGTAACCCACATTAAATTGAAATACGGTAAATTATTATAACAATATTGTTATATTAGTGATAAGGATATAATCATAATCATAATCTTGACCGTGTATTTTTCTTTTTACATTGCTTAACTTAACTTTCCGAGTCCGAGTCCCTTGATTGCCCCACCTTCGTAGGGAATCAAACCCAGGACTCCTCGGTCAAACGGCACGGTCACTACCGCCGGGCCAACCTGGCCCCCTGGATATAATGAATAATAGTAATTATAGGAAACTATAGAAAATGAGGACCTGGCAATGGTAGAAGAGTTTGCGATCGTGATTGGCGAGATGCCAGCGCAGGTTCTTCTTGTCGCCGAAGGTCCTGTGACATTTGGAGCATTTGAAGGGCCTTTCCTTGTGATGAATCACTTTGATGTGACGCTCCAGATCGCCGCGCCGGGTGAACCGGGCCTCGCACATGTCGCACGTGTGCGGCCGCTCGTGGGCATGTGTGCGTAAATGGGCCTGAGACGACAGAAGTCCGCATGTTGTTACCGTTCAAAGATGTGTAAGTCTGAACAATTACCCGTAGTGACCCTGGTTTCATCACTCGATGGCAGGTGAGGCACTCGATCTTAGCTCCCTCGCTGTCCGTCAGCGTACGGATGCGAATGATGCCCTCCTCGCCGCCCGAATCTTCTGTCTCGTTTGCCTGAATTGTGTTTATCGTCACTTAGCTTTAATACTTTCACGTTAATCTTGTAAAACTTACGGCAGATGGTTCAGAGTCATCATTCCTGCCAGCCTGTCCCTGCGATGTCCTGGCACGTTTCGATGCAGGGCCGGGTGGTACATACTCTTCGTCGTTGCCCAGTTTCCACTCAAAGTCGCTGTTTTCATCTTCCTTGGCCTCGTTCTCCTGTGATTCTTGCACCTCCTCGTCGCCCATCCTGTCGGCACCCTCGAGCGTTGGATTCAACGCGGATTTGACGGCCATCTCGAGAACTTCTCCCAGGTCAAGCTGTTTCCTGGGTTTTTCCTTCACTTCAACCTTTGCCGGAGGTTCTTCGGTATTCTCGCCTTCTCCATCAACAAAACCGTCCGGTTCGGCTTCAGGTTCGACTTTCACTGCCTCGGCCGTGTACTTCCGCGGGCGTCCGGGACCCCGTTTACCGGGCGTCTCTGCATCTCGCCTGACGATGTTCTTCGAACCCGGGGGCCGTCCGCGTTTCCTGCGTGGGGTCTCATCAGCCGACTCTGCGGCTGGGGACGAGTTTTCTTCATTCTTTTTGCTGGAGGTGCTGTTACGAAGAGGGACAAAATATTCAAAATCCTCGTCATAACGACGAGTACGGCGTCTCGGTGAGGATTTACTCATTTTATGAAATAATTAAATGAGGAAACGATCCAGTGAGTGTTGTTTCATGTACAGGGATTGAGAAGGCTTTTCCTGTTACGAGTTGTTTTGAATGAGTTTTTTGAAAATTTGCCTGTGCGGCGCTTTGACTGGGCTTCTCGCCCGTACGTTGCGCTGAAGTATGGCGTCCTCTGCCAACCAGGCTCATTCGATTTCCAAACAAGACATTTTCTATATATTTTTCGAAATTATAAATTTCACTGACTTAAATGTACTTAAATTAATATAAAAATAATTTCTATATTTTTAAGAATGTTTTAAAGGTTCAAATTGGCGTGAAAATGTGTTTTTCCAGCTGAAAATCATTTGACGGAAGGGGGCAGCACTGGAACAAAACAAAATGGCGGTTGGACCAGAGCAATGAGAACGGGCGATTCAAGTTTTGGCGGGAAACTCTCTTAAAAAAGGGAAACACGTTACATTGAAGATTTCAATTTGAAACAAAAAGAGTAAGTGTTATACAAAATTAATTAAATATATTTACACGTAGTTACTGTTAGCTAAATTTTAATTTAGCGCGTATTTATTTTCGTGTTGTTATGTCACTCTGAGGTTCACTTACATTTATATTTCAAAGAAAATTTAAAAGGATGACAGTTAAGCCAACTGGCTTCTATTACTATTATATTTTTAATAATGTGTAGTATTTGTTACTCTAATAAAACTCTTTATTATTCTTGCATTATTTAATCTATATTACTCCTAATTCAAATATACTTCGGTTATTTCATACTCAACTTAAGAGAACGCCAGCCACATAAGATAGAGTAAAATAAGGTTCTATAAAAATTAGAAAATATAAATTACATAAAATAAAGTAACTGAAATAAGATTTGGGACGCTTTATAATGCTAAAAAATGGCGGGAACATTTCAATCGGTCTTTTGACTGAAAGTACAGTTTAGCAGCACCCTCGAATCACAATAAAGACTTTATACCACCTGATACCACCATACCACCTCGAATAACGTTGCTGTTGATACGAAACGAAAGCAGTACAAAGTTGTTTGTTTCTAAATCCCTGCTCCACTGGTAAACCGTAAATGGCCAGCACGAAAAATGCGAAAAAACGTAAATCCAAAGCCGCTACAGAGCCTGTTTACGAAGTCGAAGACATCGTCGACCATAAAAAGGAAAATGTATTGACCATTCCTGATTGATATTCGATTTTTTGTTCATATTATTAGAAATGACGTTTTAATTACTTTTCATGTTTTTATTTCAAATGCCCAGGGTACAGACTATTATCTTGTGCAATGGAAAGGTTGGGATGCGAAGGATAACTCGTGGGTCGCCAGACAAGATCTCTTTTGCCCGGACCTCCTCGTCAAATTCGAAGAAAACAGAACCGCAGCGTCCAAGTATGTTCGGGATTGGTCAATATATCCGTATAGAAATTTAAGAGTATCAGTGCTTTTGGCCTCGATAGATTCTGTCATTTTCGTATCAAGTAGGACGGGAAGTATCGACAAGCCTTGATATTTATCATGGCTTATCGATATAATGATGATATGATTATTGATGATGATTAATGATGATGACATGATGATATAAAGATTGATATGATGGCATATCATGACGTGGATTCCATTGTTAACCTCAAACTATTACACATTTATTAAAAAGGCGGCAGAAGTTCAACTCGAAAGACGTTGAAACGGATGCGGTTCAACGGTACTTGGACGAAATCTTCAAGCCCAGTCAGACAGACATCGAGATGGTTGTCAAACAGGTGCTGGCCAAGACGGGCAATGGCAACCACCTCAACGGCAGTCTCGTTTCCAATGACCAAGATCTGAACAAGGCTGCCATGTCTCTGTACCACAAACGGCAACGGCTGCAGCTCATGGAGACCGGATTGATGATGCAGTACCTGCGTAAAACCATTCTAGTTAAACGAACTGACCAATTGGAGCGACTCCAGAAGTGGGAGGCGGATGTCAACAAAATCTCCCGAGGACTGCCAACAATTACCATAGAAAACAACACTGATCTCGAAGGTCCCCCGGCCAATTTCACATACGTTCAGGAAAGGTTCGCAGGTATATTAGACCGAGATAAAATCGTATTCGAATAACATCAGAGTAACGGATTGTTTAGGCGAAGGAGTGACGATACCAACTGATCCGGTGATTGGCTGCGAGTGTGACGATTGCTCGGTAACGTCCAGCTGCTGCGGACCGCTCTCGGGCGCCAAGATGGTATACAATAGGAAGGGCAAGCTGCGCGTCTCGATCGGGACGCCCATTTATGAGTGTAATAAAATCTGCAAGTGTGGACCCGAGTGTCCCAATCGGGTCGTTCAGAAAGGTGCACGGGTACGACAAACGAAAATAATTCCGTAAAACCTGGGGAAAAATGTTAATTATTAAAATACCCGTGTTTAGAGAACGCTGACGATCTTCCGCACGACAGATGGACGGGGCTGGGGCGTCAAGACCCAGGAGATAATTAGAAGCAAGAGTTTCGTCACTGAATACGCCGGCGAGATAATAACGACCGAGGAGGCGGAGAAACGCGGGGTCCAATACGGTAATCATTAAAAACTGAATAACAATGGAATTTTAATTTTCTTTGTTTCTTGGGAAAATAGATAGTGAAGGTAGGACATACCTCTTCGACCTAGATTTCAACGACGCCAACTGCTTGTACACAGTAGATGCCGCGCACTACGGCAACATCGCTCACTTCATCAACCATTCTGTAATCGAAGAATTCCTGGGTTATTAACTTAATCAACCAATATTTAATTAACTGTTTTTTGAAATTTATTTAAAGTGTGACCCCAATCTGGCCGTTTTTGCTGTTTGGGACAATTGCCTCGACGTCAATATGCCCCGTTTGGCGTTATTCTCTCAGCGGGACATTGCCGCGGGAGAGGAGCTCACCTTTGATTACGCGTCGTCGTCAGCCACTTCGGAATCTGTGGTTCCGGTAATATTGTCATTCTCACTGACAATAGCGTTTGTTTCAAGTTCTTTCGTTTCAGAGGGCTGCCGCAGACACGACGGGGAAAAACGTCTGCCGCTGCGGGTCCGTAAACTGCCGTAAGATTCTCTTCTCGGGCCCCCGTTCCGAGGGCGATCTGAGTTTGCTTCACTGATTTCACGTCGGGCGTGACGACTACAATAAATTGCTCGGGAAGAAAATGTAAACAAGAAATACACATTGTCTGTTTGAAGTCTGGTCGTCTATTTCATTAATTAAATTTGATTTCTAAGTTCCATTTAACTTAATTTCGAATTAAAATTTAGTGAGCTTTATTTTCTCAACTAACTGAATTATAATTATAACCTTGACTATGTATGTATTCCTTGCTGTTTACTTAAACTTGACTCGAGTTGATCCTTTTGACTGCTCGTGGGAATCGAACCTGGGTCTCCTCGGTCGAACGGTAGGCTCTCTACCGCGGGGCCAAACTTTGATCAAACTTTAACAAGTTGTGTGTGTATTTGAAAAGCATCGACAATTGTTATTAAACTTGAATTCCCACGATACTGAGAACTTCCTTCTCCTGGACGCTGAGGTGCGGCAGGAAAACCTCGTGGAAGTAGGGCTGCTGGCTGAACGAGCGGATGAATTCTGTCAGGTGCTGCTGAAGGTTGACGTAATTAAGCGGGTCACTGGCCGCATCGGGATCATCACCTTCCTCATTGTTCAGTTCGTCATTGTCGTCGAGCACAGACGATAGGTATCGGGCTCCTATTATAAGAAGATATAGTCAATATTTAAAAAACGTTATTTAAGTAATTTAAGTTAAGTTAAAGTCATGTAATACCTTCGTCGGGAAGAACCTGCTGCTTGTCGTCGTTCTCATCGTCGCTGCTCTCCTCGGTAACGACGGCTGCCTCGATCGCGTTTGACAGCTCGTAGACGAGCAGTTTGAAAATCTTGACGAAGACGGAGACGTCCTTCCAGCGGATGCCACACGTCTTCTGCTTCGAACGTGTCTGCACTCCCCCAGGCGACTCTTTAGCCATCGTGTCCGTGTCCTCGATCTTGACTGTGATGTCTGCCAAGCGACTGTCGTTGGTGGTGACTCCGTGGTGAAGAAGTTGAGCCAGGGCTAAGATACTGACAACAAAAAAGTGGGATTAGTGGAATTAGAGTTGACATGTTTGAGGAAACAAATGGAATTTGGTGGAATTTGAAAAGGAACAAATGGAACTTAAGGGAAATTGGTGGAACTTGTGAAAAGGAACAAATGGAACTTAAGGGAAATTGGTGGAATTTGGTGGAATATTGCGATAAATGAAGGGATTTTGTGCAACTTGGAAGAGACAAATGGATTTCGGTAGAATTTACGAGTACAGACTGGAATTAAGTGGCATCTGAAAGGAAACGAACGCGATTTGATGGAACTTGATGGAAATTAGTGGAATTTGATGAATCTTGCAAGTACAGATTACGGAATCTTGCGGAATAAACAAGAGTCATATGGAATTTGGTTAGAATTGCCTAAACGAGCGAAATTCTGGTGGAATTGACAGGGAAAACGACTGGAATCAGGTGGAACTTTACTGTTAATTACCATATTTGACCTTTCTACTTATATTACCATTATATACATACGATTGTAATTATTTATTATTATTATCTTTAATATTGCAATAAATATTATATATTACTTTTATAATTATGTATCATTTTAATAAATATATTTGTTATTCACCAAATTTTACCATTTTGTTATACCTGACTTTATTTTCGTAGGCGCCATAAAAGAGATGCTGCTTCCCGCACCATTCTCCCAGGACGAAGTGCAAGGCCGACTGTCCTGTGGGTCCGGGAACGGTGGACAAGAAGTTCAACACTGCCTCCATCTACGATAGCCAAAAGAATCATTAATCCACCAAAGTGTATGAACTTTTGAATTGTTTTGCACCTAATAGCCACGTCACAATTATGTTCAACGGAACTGTTTATAAGATTTAACCCGACATTTTTTGTTATTACGTATTATTACAGACCGTTTATAAATGGTTATTCGCTAACTTAGATAATATTAAAGATATGTATTCATATAAATAAATAAATAAAATTGTATATTAACATTATACCTACATATCTATTTATTTATCTGTCTATCTATTCACATTCATAGATCTAGCTACCTACCTATCTGTCCATCGAACTAACCACCCATCGTTCTATCCGCCAATTCATCATCTATCCCATCCATCTGACTGTCTACTCATCTATCTATCTATATCTATCTAATCTATCTATTATCTATCCTATCTGTCTACGTATCAGTCTATCTATCTATCTATGTATCTATCTATCTATCTACCTATCCATCTACCTACCTACCTATCTGTTATCCATCCACCTATTCACCTAACTACCCAGCTATCTATCAATCTACCCATCTATCTGCCTATCTATAGATCCATCTGTCTTCTGCCCATCCACATCCGTCCGTCTATCGTCTAGAAACCCATATACCCATCCATCCAACCATCCATCTGTCTTAATCTGGCTATCTTATCCATTTTATCTATCCATCTATCTATCTGTTTATCCATATGCCTACCCTCTAGCTACCAACCTACGTATCCTAGCTATCTGTCTATTCAAAACTAAACCATTTAGCCGTCTATCTGTCTATCATCGATTACTTGTTATAGTTTACTTATAGCATGACGTATAGAATATTTAAAAAAATGACTCGTTGTTGTTGTGTTTCACCTGCGAGTGCACCAGACGCGCGTAGACCATAATGAGACTCTGACAGGCTGCTAGCGAGTTATCGCCCTGCAATTTGCTCAGCACCGCCCTCAGCAGCAGGTCGATGTTACTGCGGACAAAAACAGTTTTCTGTTAACCTCTTAAACATCAATTTCAGACAACGAATTTAATTGCGTCAATTTTGCACTTACTTGTTGTTTTTTACTATTTGATTACATTTAACCATATACTTTGAAATTTAATATTCTGTGGTCGTCACACATCTTTAACTTTTTAAACATTAACCTTAAACACAAACATCATTAACCAGTTCATAACTACGCCCCTGAAAATTATTGTAAAATCTAAATAATCGAATTTTATTTTTTAAACTTCAAATATGAAAAAACTGCCGAGTTCCACTAGGATTCCACTAGTGGTGGAGCTAAAGAACATACCTATCGCCGAGGTACATGGCACTCCTGCTGAGGAGCGAGCTGACCAGTCGTCCGACAAAAGCCGATGAAGATTCCGAGCAGGTCGGGCTTAGCAAGTGCGAAGCCACTTGAACGACGTACTGGAGTCCAGACTTTCCTTCAGAATCCCGGAAAGCCGCAAC
This sequence comes from Leptestheria dahalacensis, assembly GCA_022114935.1. Classification (NCBI taxonomy): domain Eukaryota; kingdom Metazoa; phylum Arthropoda; class Branchiopoda; order Diplostraca; family Leptestheriidae; genus Leptestheria; species Leptestheria dahalacensis. The sequence continues at coordinate 14,889 of JAIQCU010000924.1, forward strand.
CTAGATGCGAAGTACATAGAGTCGAGTCATTTGTCTACATATCTATGTACCTATCTACATGTGTACCTAGCGATTGATGTCCTATCTAACTATGTGTCCGTCTGCCTGTCTGTCCATCTTTCAGTATGCATCTATCTGTCTATCTGTCTGTCTGTCTACCTTTCAGTCTGCATCTATCTTCTATCTATCTGTCTGTCTGTCTGCCCCTCTGTCTGTCTGTCTATCTATCTTTCGGTCCGTATCTAATTATCTATCTGCCTGTCTATATATATATATATATATATATATATCCATCCATCCATCCATCCATCGTATACAATTATATGTTACATGTAAGTTTATCTATATCTATTTTGTTACAGATAACACCGAGTCCATAAACTGTTACCGTAATTCCCTTGATTCTACTAAAGTTTACAGCAATTTATGCCGTTTACTTCATAATCATAAGAATATTCAAGGATAAATGCAAGTTGCAATCAAAACTATTCAAATCGAAGTAAATTATATTATAGGTTGATTTACGAAATCACCTGTTCAGCAGCTACCGTCACAAATGCCCGAAGACACTCGCCTCCGTTCTGAATGGTCGACGCGTCGTCGGTCGTCATGGTCCTGCGGACGACCGCCGGGAATGCCTGGAGGAGGGCGTCACTCAGCGGCGGCTGCGTCGACCGCACCAGCGTCTGCAGGACGTCCAACGCCACGGCCTGCAGGTCATTGGACACTTTGTTGGCCGGCGACTCGATGATGCTGACCAAGGTGGGGAGCAGGCGGTGCTGCAGGGGGGCCTGGCAGCCCTCGGTCTGGCAAAGCACCTTGAAGATGTCCTGGGCCAATGATGCTATCACGGGATCTTTGAAATTTAACAATCAAAATAACAATAAACAATTTCTAATGAACAGAAATTCAGACATTATTCGACAACGTTACCAGAGTTGTGTTTTAGGAAGAGGGCGATCGTCAGCGGCGTGATTCTATTCTCCCAGGTCGCCGTAAAGTTTTTGTCAACCTGCATCACAACAACACACAAAATAGAAAACAGACAAATACTAGAACACTAATACTATAACAATATTAATACAATAAGTTTAATTAAATAACAGATAATTACTATAGAATAGTTAAATCTAGATAAGAGGATCAGTTACGGCAATGATAATAGCCAGGGTTTCCATGACGAGACTGAGAGCTTCGCTGGTGAAGGTCATAGCCATGTTGAGCAGCGACTCGGTTATCGACGGCAGCAGCGGCACGAGGGCCTTGGAACTCTGGCGCGACTTAAGAAATTCGCAAAAACCGCAAATGGCCCTGCAATTGCAATAGATAAACATCAAATAAACCAAATCACAATTACGTTGAAACAAAATAAACTGAATAACTAATGCAAATAAACTAAATTTTAACCGAATAGCTATACTTTCTTTTACGTAAACAAGATTGAATTTTATTTTCAAAAAATATGATTTAAAGTCATTATAACCGTATGGCCGTTAATCGCAGGATCACGTCCTGATTGGCCTGAAGTGCCCGCACCGTCGCCTCCACGTACTGCGTCAACAACTGTTCCGGCAGCAGGGCTGCGAAACGACTGGCCGTCCACAGACAGCGGCCCAGCAAAAACGACGATTCTAAATCAGTAAAATACACCCGATTTCATTGTAGTTAACCTCATCAATGCAAATCCATATTTACATCAACAGTAATTCAACCTTCGTCATTGTAATATTATTTTTTGTCAAGTTATTTGTAAATAAATTAGATAGATAATTAATGTAATTAATTAAGTGAGTTTATAGTTCATACTGGCAATTTGCCCCTGTTCGGCGATGGTATTCTGCAGGATGGCCACAGGATCGACGGATCGTTTCCCTTTGGAATTCTGCTCCGTGACGAGGTCCCTGACCGATCCCAGGGCGAGTAGCGTGGCCTCGACCATCTTCCACCAGTTGGGATCGCCTCGGTTGTGGCAGGCGTCGGCCTCCTGCAGGTGACGGTTCACCGCGCTGCACACTCCTTCGTACGACTCGTCTTCAAACTGCTCGCAGATTGTCTTAACAAAAGAATAAAAAAACCGACTCATTCAATTTAGACACGAGAAATTCAGAATTAAAATAGTATTTACGTACACAAGTTAAGTGTAACGTTATTTTTATTAAAATGTACGTTAACATTACACAAAAATGAAGCAAATTAAAAGTGGTTATATTCATATTGGAATTAAAAACTTGAGAGGAGTAGGAGGTTTACGGTTAAGAGTTCCTGCGCTGAAATCCTGACGGACGACGAATAGGAATCCTCGCTCTCGTCCTCCACGAAACGGTCCGAGTTGGCGCACCACGTTCTTACCTAACAAAACAACACGACGATGAATTGTATCATTATGGAAATTTCAGTCCATATCTTATATTAGAAAATTCGTAGTCATTTTAAAGGTTAATTTTACACCTTACTACTTAAATTAAAATGATATATTAACATATTAAGATACATCAGTTGGTGGAATCGGTAACGTGATGGAATACCTGTTCTTCGGTGATTTGCATGAAAAGGACTATGTAGTAGATGATATCGGACATGCCCTGCTGTACAGAGCTGCGGAACCTGGGCGAATCGACCAGTGCCAGCACAAAATCGAAAATGCTGGACACCAGATTCTCAAAACTGATCACTTCACCTGTAAATCAATTTAGAAACAAGGGTTTTAGGCTTTATTCTTATAGGCACATGGCTAACAGTTGAAGTAAGTGATAAATAGGTTTATAGATAGATATATAAATAGATAGGTAGAAAGGTAGATATACAGATAGGTTGATGGATCGACAGACGGATACAAAGATAGAAAAGTAGACAGCTACATGGATAGATAGTGGATAGAGGCAGATAGACACATAGATAAATGGATGGATAAGATGTTAAGAAAACTACAGAATAGATCGACAGATATTTGGATAGATCGATACATAGATCAATAGATAGTTAGATAGATGGATAAAAAAATAGACAGACAGGTTGATGGATAGATAAATAGATAGTAAGGTTTACATAAATAGGTAGACAGATGTTAAGATAATTAAATCGATAGATAGACGGATAGATAGCAAGACAGATAGATAAATAGATATAGAGATAGTGAGATAGAGGACGGATAGACACACAGGCAGACTGAAGGATAAACAGGGAGGTGGTTTAATATATAGAAAATTAGATCGTGAAATAGATAAATAGATAAATAAATAGATACACAGGTAGTAAGATAGGTAGATTAAAAGACGGACAGATGGACAGAAAGACAAACCATCCACGTCTCCATCGGTCTCTTCGTTGAGTTCATCCACCTCGTTGACTACAGTCGCCACGTAGACATGCGCCGAATGGGTCAACGTGTTCCACACGGTCGGAAGGATCTGCAGGAGCCACTGGGAAAGCTGTTTGGGAACGTACTTCACCAGGACAGTCAAAGCTGCAAAAAACACAAACGAGTACACGTTTAAACACGTATAGTACATAATCGATAGACAAATAAAATAAATTATAATTGTTAGTGTCAATGAAAATTTTTTCAAGACTGTAATTCAACGTCCAAAAAAAACGGAAATAATTTGCAAAACTTGCAGAATCTCCAGAAAAAATTCCGGAGAATTTGGGATTTTATTTATTTTTTAACGGCCTTTTCCCTGTAGAAAATATGTTAGAATAAAGGTACGCTAAATTCTGAATCTACCGGATATCAGATTAGGGAAAATTTAAACAATAGTTAAAAACAGGGGTTGATATACCTTTAATGATAACCGTCTTTAACGCAACGTCACTATTGGGTCCTTCGAGTGCCTGCAGCTCTTTAACAAGGGCCTCAGTAAAGGGTAAAATCATGGGTCCCAAAAGAGTCTTAACTAACCCTTTTTGGTATTCACCCATCACGCAGATCATTGACGCTAGGGTAGTGAAGATTTCGGCGGCGCGGGCCCTCGTCGGCGAGTCGTATTTCTACGTTGAAAATCATTACATTACCAAACTTCATTAAATGAATCTACATTACAATAATATTATCAAACCTCTCTTTCTTGAAAAATTCTATAGATTTCCGGTAAAATAACTGGCGCAATTTGCACAATCTGGTTGTCAGTCAAATCGGTGGCAAACTCGGTCAGCACCCGCATGGCGCCGCGCACGGCGTCGTGATTACCTATAATTTGTTTCGAACGGGTTATTAGAAACATAACGGTAAACGTTTTAAAAGTACCTTGTGTGAGGCAAGCCATCAACGTGTTGAACAAATCGGGCCATTCCTCTGGCCAGTCCCAGTGGGCGATAGCAGCTACGGCGTAGGCGACGGCCGACCGAACCTGTTTGACACAATTCGGCCGTTACTTTTTATTACCACAATAAGTTGAAACGTATCGATATGTGATTTAAAGGTGCACAATACTTTGCTCACTGGCTCCTGAAGTCCATGTGGTAGCATCTGCCTGATCGCCATTTTGGCTGTAATGGTCGTTTCGGGTGGGGTAAACTTCTCCGCGTGTTTGGTCCAGTGCGAGTCGACATATTGCTTGAGTAACACTGACGCCAGCTGTCGTACAGCCAACGGTCTCTGACTGTCCAGGGCCAGGTCGGTTAAATACACTCCAAATTCTGTATAATGTAAATTCAAATTTATTAAAACGGACATCGTGTCGAGAACGCGAGAGGTTCTCATTTAAAGTTAAAGAACCTTCAGTAACTTCAAGGGCCTGAAGATTCTTCTCGGCGCTCTTCCGCGTCTCCTGGTTGGGCGACAGGATCCCACCTAACGTCTCGAGGAGCGCCTCTTTTAACGAGTATCCGACATCACTTGAAGACATGGCTACCTGAACAGTTTCATATAAACAACCCATCAGTACAATAACGCATGGCTTTAATTTCACTGATTAATAATTTAATTTAAAGTTAGGTTTAGGATGTTGGTGACAAGTTATGCCGTATTATTTCAGGGTAATGGCTGATTGCTGCTTAATAAAAAAAATTATTTATTCGTAATTAATACTTTTAGCTACTTAATTAAGCTGGAATCGTAACGCTGCGTTTTTTTATTCCAAGGAGCTCGCCGAAATGGCAATTTGAATGAAAAGTCAATCCCGATCACGATCCCGATTGCAGTAGTTAATAACAGAGAACAGAATGCATGACAGATTCACCCCAAGGTTCCTTGGATTCACCCGGTGGCGAATAGTTTGTCTGCTTCCACTTAAAACGGCATCTGGAGGCGAAATCTCTTACTACGCCAAGTTTGAAAAAATCCCGCCCATTTCAGCCTAATTAGGCATTGGTGGACTGTAAAGGAGTTTTCAAATAGAAAACAATGGGGGCGTGAATACAATATGCCCCGCCCATTTCATACCGCCATTGGTGGGTTGTGGAGAAGTTGTGGTTGGAAGCAAGGGGGCTGGACTACAGTATGCCCCAAGATTTCGAAGATCTCCCCATCGACTACTCATCGACTCGTCATCCTTACATGACCTTGTGTCTTATTTTGGATTCCTGGTTCCTGACCGTGTTGGTTGTTTTTCGATTGGATTCAATCGACTCCAAAAGATTCCAACGTAAAGCAGAAGATTTAACGTTACCACACAGAAACGGAAGTTAAGCCAGGTTAAGCCATCAAAAGTATTAATGGAACCAGGGAGTATGGAACCTTCGTAAACTGAATCTTATTAAACTCTCCTTTAGAATAATGAATATACTGAAAAGGATAATGGATAAATAACGAACCGCAAAGTTATGGAAAAACACTTAAATTAATGAATAATATGATTTATTTGTTAATATTTATTTTATTATATGATATAATCATAAGATGAATATACAGATTTATTTGGAAGGATATCCATCGAATAAAAGTTAAACAAATATAAAAAACTAATAATTAAATTAAAATTATTAACACTTAATACACAGTAAACAAACACATACATAAATTGACAGATAAATATAAAAAATACAACATAAAAAGCGATTCTAAGCGTTGCTATGGTAACTTGTATAGCAACGCTGCTTCCAGCAGACGACAATAACATTGTTTACAATATTCGCGTGTTCCCACACAGATTTGCCTGTCGATTCAGCCAACATGTCAAGTTCTGAAACCGAGGATCACATGCAGGGTGACGACCCAGAAAGGGTAATATCTGAGTATTACCGTAAAGATGTCACTGAAATTAAGAATAAATGCAATTGTACTATACTTACAGTCAGCCATTCGTGAGGAATTGTCGCAGATGTCGTTTGAGGAACTTCAGCAGCTGAAACAAAAGCTGGGCGCCAAGACTTTCAATGAAACCCTGAAGGGCAAAAAGAACGAACCGAAATCAGATTTCAAACGACTGAACAAGAACCGACCGCGGGAAACATCGTCCAAAGTGAAACCCTCCAAGAACGCTGACGGGGGCGGCCAGAGAACGTTCCGTCGAGACCCGCGTTTCGATCCACTCTGTGGGGAATTCAACGAGACGGTTTGCAACATCACGGTCGATAAATTACGCACTTCCGGACGATAACTGTTGTTGGTTTTTAACAGAAATTTCACCGCAACTTCGAGTTTGTCTACGACCTGAAAAAAGAAGAGCTGCAGCAGCTGAAGGATCAGCTCAAGGAGGAAACACGACCGAAACAGATTGAGAAACTCCAATACCTCATACAGCGTGTGGTAACGCTAACAATACTATTACCTGCACTTGAACGAGACGTTACCTTGAAACGCTCGAATTTAGGAAAACCAACTGAAGGCCGAGAAGAAACGCAAGGAGGAGGAGCTGAAACGGCAGGAAGAGGTCCAGGCTCAGATCGAGGCCATGAAAGAAGGAAAATCTCCCTATTTCGCCAAGAAATGTAACTTATATAAAAAGAATATTTTCGTACAATTAATATACTCTCAGTATTATTATTATCATGATTATCATATTCTATTTCATTATTTTATATAGTTTTTGTCGTATTACATTATTCGTGTTCTTATTTTTGCTCCTTTTTTATCATCTTTAATACTGTGTTATCATTATTACTATTACGTTTTAATAAAAATATATTACATCATATTATTTTTACTTATAATTTTTTTGTTATAATTTGTTATAATTGGTATTTTTAGCCGAGAAAAACAAGTCGACCTTGAAGGACAAGTACGAAAAGCTCAAGAAGGACGGCGGCCTGGATAAATACTTGCAGAAGAAACGCAAACGCAACGCGACGAGGGACCGGAAAGCCCTGCCCTTTTCAAAAGACGAATAAACTTTTTAATCAAGTTATCGCTTCAAATTTTCTTCGTGATTGAGTTAAAATAATTAGTACAAATTAGTCTATTCAAATGTGAAGGGAACCGAAAGGCGTGTATGCATGTATATGGTTCAGGCGAATTGTGAATTTTTCCAATTAGTTCAAAAAACTGCCGCTTGATGGCGTTTGATCACCGAATTCATAGGGCACACAATCGGGACGAAAAGATAACAAATAACGACACTCGTTTTTTCGCCCTTGATAAATAGCTGCATACCTTCATATGTGGTAAAGGTTTAAAGATTTCGATTGTACAACTAGGTTAATAGTCAAATAGAAATTCAGTAGTATTGACGCCTGAGGCGCACATATTTTTGTCATTCGGCCGAAAATAAAAATTTCAGACTGTTGAACCCATCATGGCGGACACGGAACTGAATATTGACAACATCATTTCGCGCTTATTGGAGGGTAATTTATTAGCCAATTTATTTTGGTGGAAAAAATGAATAAAAGTTGATTTGTTGTAAACCAGTGCGCGGTTCTCGGCCGGGGAAACCCGTGCAGATGACCGAGGCTGAAGTACGCGGCCTCTGCCTCAAATCTCGGGAAATCTTCCTGCAGCAGCCGATCCTGCTTGAACTGGAGGCGCCTCTCAAGATATGCGGTAAGTTGGCGATTGATTAGTGTTTGATTAGGGGTTCGATGTTCGATGAGAGGTTTAGCGTTTGATTATACGTTCAGCATTCAATTGGACACATTTCTTCCAGGCGATATCCACGGACAGTATACGGACCTTCTGCGACTCTTCGAGTATGGAGGCTTCCCGCCCGAGGCCAACTATCTCTTCTTGGGTGATTACGTAGACCGCGGGAAGCAGAGTCTGGAGACGATCTGCCTCTTACTCGCCTACAAGATCAAGTACCCAGAGAACTTCTTCCTGCTGCGGGGAAACCACGAGTGCGCCTCCATCAACAGGATCTACGGCTTCTACGACGAGTGCAAGCGGCGGTTCAACATCAAACTCTGGAAGACGTTCACGGACTGTTTCAACTGCCTGCCCATCGCCGCCATCATTGATGAGAAAATCTTCTGCTGTCACGGCGGACTCAGCCCTGATCTGCAAAACATGGAACAGATCCGCAGAATAATGCGGCCGACTGACGTCCCCGACACGGGCCTCCTCTGCGACCTGCTCTGGTCGGACCCGGACAAGGATGTCCAGGGCTGGTCGGAGAACGACCGCGGCGTCTCGTTCACGTTCGGCGCCGATGTTGTCAGCAAGTTTCTCAGTCGTCACGACATGGACTTGATCTGCCGCGCCCACCAGGTCGTGGAGGACGGTTACGAGTTCTTCGCCAAACGGCAGCTGGTAACTCTGTTCTCGGCGCCGAACTACTGCGGCGAGTTCGACAACGCTGGTGGGATGATGAGCGTTGATGAGACGCTCATGTGTTCCTTTCAGGTATACAATTTATTCTTAAATTTAGTATTAATAACTATTCCGAAAATTTTGTGGTTAAAGAACTTAATTATATTTATTCCGTTCTTAATCAATTAACTTCATTTGTTCTTTACAGATTTTAAAGCCTTCGGAGAAGAAAGCCAAATATCAGTACACGGGCATGAGTGCAAACAGCCGGCCGAACCCCGCAGCCAAGACGGCCAGCAAGAAGAAATGAAAAGCCGCTAACAATTTTCTTTTTTTAAATTTACGAAGAAAAAAAAGCTGCCGAGCCTTTAACAATTTACTCTTTTTATACAATTACAATATTAAAAAAATAATTTATATTTTAATTTGCATTTGTCATTGAATCCTTCAGCCAAGAATAAACCAATGAACAATATTTCGTTTGAAGCTTAAAAAAATATTCTTCGTTTCTGTGTACATTTCTGCTCGTGTAACTAAAAAAAATAAACATGTGAATAACTTATTAAGAGGTAGCGCGGCTTTTTATTATTTCACCTTGAATGGTTTTTCATCAAGGGCTGCCAAAAGCAAGATACTGTATATAAATTTTAAAAAAGCATTTAAATTAATTCAATTATGGAGGTTGTTCAATTTTTAGCGTCCAAAAGACCCTGGAGTTCCTTCATGGTGTGCGATTTGCAAACGTGACGTCCGCCCTTCTCTTTGATGAGCATTTTGACTTTGGGGTCGGCGCGGACCAGGCAGCAGAGAAAGTCCTCGTAAGCAGTTCGAGTGTTGGCGTCAATACCTCCCGGCAAGATCTTGGCCAGCGTTTTCAATATTTCCTATGAAAACAAAATCAGACAAATTAACATTTCAAAGTATTGAAAAGATAAAAAAATGAATTAATTACATTTCAAAGTATTCTAATGATTAAAAAATACAAAATATAATAAGTAAAAAAAAAATTAAAAAAATATATAAGAAATCTGCATAACAAACCTGCGGCCACCCCGAGTCAACGATAAAGTCGACGATCCACGGCAGTTTGGACAAGACGTTGCTCAGACTCTGCATGCCAAGGAACCACAGCTCGGCCAGGTCGGGCCAGTCCTTCTTGTAGCGCAGTGAGATGACCAGACACAGCGAGTCACACGATTCGTCGCTGTTGTGTGCATCCCATAAGAAACTGACGGTTCCCTATTCAAATTATCCAAACACCATGAAATCAAGACATTTTTATCATGAGCTAGGAAATTCCCTTAATTTTACCTGTATGTAGCGAAAGACCGCGCTATCGCCCTCCCTGATCTTCCACGAGTGATGTCGCAAGATCAGGAGCCCCAGAACGGCCACATTACCAAACAAGACGATGACATTCTGCTTGTTGCTCAGATCGGGTACCTTTGAGAAGCAGAATTTGAGCAGTTTACTGAAAACCAGGTCTTCGGAGGCCAATTTCGGTTCGAGAACGACGTAATTCATGAAGATGCCGCAGACGAGGATGAGGGCCGTCTGCGAGTCGGGACGCGGGTACTCGACGTTCTCGTCCGAGTCTCTGTGCAGCCAATCGGCAGGGACTTCAGGCGTGCTCTTCAGCCAGTCAGAGAACTTCTTCCATTGGTACTCGAGGTAGTCGTAGAGGAGTTCGTGTGTTTTCTCCTGAATCAGGATCTTCCGCGCCGAATCCTCAGTGACCAAATGGCAGAGAGCAGGCAGAAGGAAACGGAGAGCCTCGGGAACTTCGTCTTCGCCTCCTGGCGTGTTCTTGCGAAGCTCATACAGTCTGGCGCAGAAAGAGAGGACGAACGGCAAAACCTGTTGTAACGCATATTAAATACCTGAATTCAACTTCCACATTTTAAAAATCTTTTACTTTACTTGCAAGTAATGAAAGTTTCAGTTAAATTAACATTAAGGAAAGTAAATTACGTGAGCAACGGCCTCCTGCATGCTCGACGTCTCCTCTGACAGCCAAAGCCCCATGACCCGAACCGTGGCACAGACAAAGTGCGTCCTTTTCTCAGTCGGTTCCCAGCACGTACCAATATTCGTCTCGTCCTTGTCGGCGATGTCGGACAACGTCTCGAGGATGACCGCCACGGCTCCCTTAAGCGCGCAGTAGACCTGTTCCCGCTGCTTCTGGTCAAAGTTGAGAAACGCCGGCGACATCATGAATGTGATGAAGAGCTCGACGATTGTGTAACACGCCATGAGGATGTCCGTGTGCTCGAGGGCTTCTTCCAGCGACCGCTCCTCGAGTTTCATGCGAATCTCGATGCAGGCGAGGTTGACGAGCAGCAGGAGAAACTGCTTAGAATTCTCGCTGGTTCCCAAGCACCACTCCATGCTCATCATCTCGAGAAGTCTCGAAACGAGCTGTATGGCGGGGTCACGTTGACCCGCCCCAATTTTGCTGCACAGGATTTCCGCGACCGTCTTCATGAGTAGTGTTGGCCAGTCTTCCTTAGAGAGCGCTACTTTATTTATTTCTGGGCTACTCATTAACATCGCAACAATCATCGAACAGAGTTCAAATTTCCGCTCCGACACGTCTTCGGCGAATTCCTGACCGATCCGGTTCATCAGTCTGTTGAAAGTCTCAATGTCAAATGGACTGACGCGGGTCTTTCTGTCTGAAACGAGGATAACAAGCAGCTTGAGTGCCTCGTCGTGCCGGAAAATCTCGTCGATGTAGACCTCGGCCAACCTGGTGACAGCGTTCTTCTCCAAGAGGGCCTGGCGCCCCGCCTCGCGAGCCGCTATGGCGTTTAAACACGTGTAGCAGTCTGAAATGAGCATGAGATCGTCTTCCATGTCAACGTCATCAGTGCTGACAATATCCAACAGTACTGGGATGATACTGTGGACGTCTCGGGAGCTGACAATTTCGGAGACACCGCAGAAACTGCTGATGACCGAAAGCGCGACTGATTTGTACAGGTACGGGGGACATCCCTCGGGGACTTCAGTCGATTTCAGCAGACGGTTGAGAAAGTTGAAGCCCACGGCGTCGTACAAGGCTTTCAGGCTTTCGTCATTGCAGTCGTCGGCCGAAACCAGCTTTGTGACGAGGAAAAGGGATGCGAAACGCTCCGTGTCCGACTTGGCCGCCTTTAACGCGGCCACGCAGCGCTTTACCGAGTCTTTTGTCGCAGAAGAGGCCATGACTGTGTCAATGTAAACTGTGTGTCGATATATTGTCAAATTTGAATTTCGTCCTTTCTTTGACTCTGATCGGTCGCAAGGAGAATGAAAGAGCTCACAAAGGGACCAGTGCGACTGGAGACCTGGGTGTGACCCGATTCCTTCCCAAAATAATTTGCTGGGGGACTTCGCTAAATATAGCCAAAGTTGTTATTTCCTTGTTGGGGAAATTTAGAACACGTGTGCGCGCAAGAAACACAAACGTTAACGCCGGCGAACCAAAATAAATCTCGCCAAATACGACGTTGCCAGATTCTTGGGGGGCAATGGAAACGAAAAAAAGTCTTCCGCTTACATATTAACCCAGTTTCTTTTAAATGTTGAATTTGCCCAACAAACAAGATAAACACAAAGATAGATAGGTAGGTAGACAGACAGGTAGATGGGTAGATAGGCGGATACATATATGTGTATAATCAGGGAGTATGATGTACAGATGGGTGCACAGACGGATGGATAGCTAGGTAGACAGACACGGGTAATAAGTAGACAGATGGATTATGAGATAGATCGGACGGTAGACAGAATAGGTAGATAACTAGGTAGATAGATGGGTAGACAAGTTGAGAGATATATGTATAGGTAGGTAGACAGACGGGTAATAATGCAGACAGATGGATAGCAAGATAGATCGATTGGTAGTTAGAGTAGGTAGATGTCTAGGTAGGTAAGACGAGTAGACAGGTAGAAAGATACATGTATAGTGTAGGTAGACAGACAGATTGGGTTAAATAGGTTGGCAGATATATAGCTAGAGAGACGGGTAATTTAGGATAGCCAAACTGAACAACTCATGTCTATAAATATACAAATACAAGTTTTCGATTAAAGGTTAATGATATTCTTGTTGATAATAATTCATAATCTTATGAATAAAATTTAATTCATGTTATAAGTTATTAAAAATTCAATGGAATAAAATCAAAGAGAAAATGTATTACTGCACTCGAGAATTGGTGAGTAGAGGGTTTTCTTTTTCATTCACTTAACCAATACAGTAAATCTAATTCAGAAAAATTCAATCGTTATTTGAGGGAAAATCAAATGTTTACTTTTCAAGCATGCGAGTGGCAAATTCAATAGCCGAGTGCAGAATCCGCTTCTCGGCCAAGCGCAGCAGGACGCACGCTCTCTGCCGGGTACTCAGACCGGTCTGCAGAAGCGCTGTATCCTCCTGTCAATGTCATTTCAAAACAACGAATCATTAATCAAATTAAAACAGGATATTAAACCGACCAATAAAAAAAAATAGTAATTAGATTCAGAATTATTACTTTTAACTGGTTGGACTAATTTATCTACCTACCTATCTATCTGTTTATCTATCTACCTATACCTATGTAACCTACTTACTTACCTACCTGTTTACCTGTCTATCCACTTATCCAATCCATCTATATCGATCTGCCTCTTGATGTAAGTACACATCATCTGTTTGTCTATCTATATTTTTGTCTAATTATCTATCTGTCTATCTGATTATCAGTCTATTTGTCTATCTATCTATCTATCCGTCTCTCCGTCTATCTATCTATCTATCTATCTATCTATCTATCTATCTATCTATCTCTCTATCCGTCTATCTGTCTATCTATAGTCTATCTATCTATCTATCTATCTATCTTTCTAATTATCAATCTACCTATCTATCTATCATCTATCCGTCTATCTATCTATCAATCAATCCATCCATCCATCCATCCACTCATCCATCTACGTCTCTCTCTCTCTCTCTCTGTCTATGCACCTATCATCTGACTGTCTATCTGATCTATCTACGAGAATTTAAAAAAGAACGTTTTTTTTGCTCCATTCACGGTTTTCAGGCTTTCGCCCATGTACCGGAAGGATCGCATTAAGAGAAAAATAAAGATTGCAAATAACGTTAAACTTCGAATCAAATTATTAAATTCTTCTAACACCAGATTTTTAGACACGATTAAAATAGTTTAAGCGAAATTAAATTAAAATTAAAATTAATACATCTTTCGTGGTCGGGTAGATCCTCAGCAGCAGCTGACACCTCTGCAGCAGGAAGTTCCACACCTTTGTCTCCACCTGCGTCTCGATGCCGCAGTCTCCGTGCAGCAGGTTGGTCACGTGCTCCGATTCGAACCACTGTTGTAACGAATCTGCAAAAATTCAATTAAACTTTATACTAAATTTACTTCAAATTAATGTCTACATATCAAAGTACTGACTGAATATTAAAAAAAAACTAGACCCGTAAGACTTAATCATATTACATTAAATATTACGAAACTGTAAATCAGATTAGAACAATTCACAAATAAACGATTTCTTGAGAAATTCAATTAAGTTAAATATAATTAGATTAATGTAATACTGTTAAACCATTGACCGGTGGGAGGGGGATAAATACCTTGGCTCATGCAAAAGACCCTAAGAAAGGCCAACAGTTGTCCGTCAATGGGCTGCGTCCCGGTTTTGAGACGGAAATTTAACGGTCCGTCCACACCATTATCACCTGCCAAGCAAATTGTACTTCTTATTACTCCAGTTTTTTCTTTTACTGCAGGTTAATTAGCTCGTCTAACTGGATCTACTGTCATAGTCATTATTAACCAGTCTTCATAAAGCACTATCAAAGAGATTCTAATTTGTTTCATTTAAAGTCGTGATTGTAATTTAATCTGTCTGTGATAATTCTTTTATTCTAATAAGCTTTTTGTAATTAGTTGTTTAATTTAACATAATTGAATGCACACCGTGCAGGTTAATTAGCTCATTTAACTGGATCTACAGTCATTGATATCGTAATCTCCCTAATTGGTTAAACATTTGATTCAATGGTAATTAACTACATTTTTTATCACATTAATTAGTATTCAAAGGCAAAGCTTAATTAATTCAAATTAAAAACAACTGATTGTCAATGTAATTCATATACATAAAATCAAGTTTTGTTTTATCCATCAATTAATTATTCTAATTGTAATATTGCTAGTTTACTTAACGTTAAGTTAATTTCAAATTAGAGTTAATTAAATTAAAGATAAATGATATGAGAATGGCAGTAAGAGGGTACGGGCCTCGAATCGCCTGCGGTAAGTCTAGTTAACTGCCAAAAAGAAACGAGTTAATTTTTCCAGGTTAATCGCCTCATTAACACGTGACTGGCAGCGTTTTTGGTCCGTCCGCTTCAACGCAGCGATTTACGAGTTCAGAAACATTTCAAACGGTACAGTTAAACTTAATTTTGCTTGGATTATATCGAAATGACATAGCTAATTAAATATCGATACTAAATAGATTAGTTTAATTGATATTGACTTAACTTTTAATTCAATTCCCATTTCATAAACATTTAGATACCACCCGTAATTAATTTAAATTTAAATCTTGATTAAAGCATAGCAGTATCAGATTTCCAACTTGATAATATCAACAAGACAATGGTTGTATCGATATCGGTAGCAAGAAATTAGCTGGAATTCAATTCGATTAATTCATATCTATATTAACTCGATAGTATTTAAACGATATAGCGAAATTGATATCAATCCAAAATATTAATCGAATTAAATTAACTGAATTAAGGTTACAGTCAGATTTGATAACAACCTTAAAGATAAAGAATCGTGATTAACTTAAACTTAACTTAAATAACACTATTTAGGTAACTATTTGCGCATCGCTACAACTTGCTAATATAGAACGTTTTCGATATTAAAACCAATTACTTAGATTGACACTGATGAACATTAATTCAATTACAATATCAAACTCAAATGAATATCTCAATTAGCCCGACTTTAATTCGATAATATCAAAGCAGTATCCGTAATCACAGTTTGATAATATCAACACGACACAGACCAAATATAAATGTAACTATCAAAACCGAGCA
>JAIQCU010000925.1:0-30365 GCA_022114935.1 Leptestheria dahalacensis
GGGGGGGGAAACATGAAGTTGGAAAAAGTGAACAATATGTCTCCATGCTGTTAAGCAATGGAGACAATTACAATCTCAGAACACGGTACGTTGAAAAGAAAAACCTACCATTGCAGTTGAAGACATGCAGTAACACGTATCTTGCTGTGGAAAGTAGGAGCACTTGTACGCTCCGTTGTCCATCAACTTAGGACAGGCTATTACAACCATTACTTATATCTTCATATTTTACCTTGAAAAACTCTACCGTGATATACCCGTCCTAGCTAGAGTGCAAGTAGTCTTAGTCTTCAGACCTAGCATCGTTGATATCACGGAGGTTTTCTGCCAGTACAGTTTACATTCACTGGCCGAGTAAGAGTAGGTTACATATTCCGGGTTATCTCTGCAAAGGAAGCTGCAACTTATCAACGATGGAGCGAAGCGCGTGGTTATCTCGAAGCGGCTTGGAATGACACCGCAATCGCTGCAATAGTGTTGGTCCATACCGTTCCCTATGTTGGTAATTGAAGAAGCTTTTGATGCAAATTAACGCATGCAATAACAAATTACGATATAAAAATAACGATAACAAATTAATGATATAAAACCTGGAACTTTTGAAGCAAACCTGGAACAAGAATCCTGGAGAACATGAGTACTGCAGTTGCAACGAGGCCCTACATCATTGTCGTCACCTCCGGATTTGATGACTGGCTTACCCCTTCAAGTAATTGTGAATTGCTGAAGTTCAAACCGCCTGTTTTATAGTTTCAAGTTGAACGCGTTACTATAGTTACATTTGAAACAAATAGACTATTGAGTTTCTAATGGGTAGTTCGATCGTTATTAACTTTCAAGCAATATTAAAACGCACGCCGTTATAGTGCAAGCCAAACATAATGAATAACTAGGCACTTTTACAATGACAATGTAAATGACTCTCTTACATCAAATTTAACCCACTTTCTAATTTTCTTGGGCGGAAGCTCAGATTAGAGTGAGATTAATGAAACTAACAAAGGTCGTCTACTTCTAACATAACGCATCATAAAATATCATAAGAAGTAACTATACTTCAGATGTTATCATTACACGGAACTAAACAGGACCGTAGTCCATGATTCAGAAACGGCTAATCGTATTCTGTCAACGTATCAGAAATTAGCAGCATAACGCAAACAATATCCACATGCGTACTGCCATACAATAAATTTGTAGTTCTTGGTCGTGGAATAGCGTTCCAGGTCATTAGTAGTAGCATCGTCGTTATAGTGATTGCATCACTGTACTGGCGATCTGTTTATATAGTATGCGCCTGTTCATACAGGTTCAATGTTAACGGGGATACACACGTTTCACCTGATGAAAAGTTACACGAACTATTTGTGTAATCCATTCCTTAATTCTAATGATATGAGTCTGTACTATCAAAAACAAGGAAAGGGAGGAGTGTTGACAATAAATACTTCGGAAACGTCTAAATAAACGCGTTTAACTTATCAACACCTCATCAAGAACCTACTTAAACCATTTAGTAATACTGCAGTGATCTTATGTTCTGACGCACAGTCTATCAGCCGACTTAGCAATGTCATAACAACCATCAGCTAGCACATAAACTTGCTATAACAATCACTGTGTTGTTTTGCTACTGTACTGCTATTACTATTGCTTTACATTAGTTAGATTAGGTTCATTACATTAGTAGTCTTTTAGATCATGTATTCTGGACGTCCGCACTGCCAACAAGAACCTTCAACTGGAAATCGACGGAACAAACGATTAACATGGACATCTTCTTCTTACTTTCTATACGGTTCCGGAGGCGACTGCTTCTTGAACAAGCAGATTTTACTGCGCCAACGACTGGCGCTGTAGTTGTGTTAAAGGGGTGTACAGACAGTTCAAACCCACTATGGTATTGCTGCGCGGTACATTACATTTTTAGTAGCAAATTTACCTTAAGCAATGTTCAGACATATTTACTTCCATTTCAATCGATGTTTAAAACATATAGTTCTTCTGTAGGTACACATGAACGAACTCATGCATACACGAACCAAATCTTAGTTGATTTCCAAGTCCTAATAATATCAATACCTATTAGTAGTGTTAGTGAACGATGGTATAGGGTTTTTAGTAGTTCTCATGGCGAAGGAACGAACTCACATAAACTGGTACAAGCATTGGAACTTTGGAACATGGATCGTCGTTAAAACGCCATGGTTCTTCCGGCGTAAAATCGGCATAGCTTAGACAAAATCCTGGTGCAAGATCGTCTACATACTTGGAAAAACTTAAATTCAAGTCGACAATTCCACCCGTAGTATTCCATACGAAAACTTTGTTTCGGTAAGTTCCGGAAGTCCAAACGCACGAAGTCGTAACTAGATAAAATGCGTTTTAAAAAATTATGCTCAAGCAACGAGAGCTAATTCTTTCACTTGAATGTTATTACTTTGAGATGTTTTGATGAAGTTTCGGGCGAATGTATTTTCAGCAGAGGTTTCAACGGAAAGTAGCTTCATTCCGTAGTACATGCAACTGCTGTGAGCGGTTGTCGCACCCTATGTAATTATAATACGATGAGAAATCTTACACACCAATCAACAAGGATGAAAAGTAGAATTTGATAAGGTGTAAAATTTTTCATAATACAATTATTGCAATTTTTCAGTACGCGAAAAGAGCAGCCTACCATTTCAGTTGAAGACATGCAGAAGCAAGTATCTTGTTGTGGGAAGTAGGAGCACGTGTACGCTCCATTGTCCATCAACTTAGGACACGCTATTACAAACATTACGTATAATAGTTTCATATTTTATCTTAGAAAATTCTATCGTATATGCTACCCCTTCTAGCTAAAGTGCATGTAGTCTTAGTCGTCAGACCTAGCATCGTTGATATCACAGAAGTTTTCTGCCAGTACAGTTTACATTCATTGGCCGAGTAAGAGTAGGTTACACATTCCGGGGTATCTCTGCAAAGGAAGCTGCAACTTATTAACGATGGGGCAAAGAGCGTGGTTATCTCGAAGCGGCTTGGAATAACGCCGGAATCGCCGCAAGAGTGTTGGTCCATACCGTTCCCTATGTTGGTAACTGAAGAAGCTTTCGATGCAAATTATAGTATAAAACATATAGCAAACCTAAAACAAGAATCCTGGAAACCAGAAGTACTGCAGTTGCAACGAGGCCCCACATCATTGTCGTCACCTTCGGACTGGTGACTAGCTTACCCTTTCAGCAATTGTGAATCTGAAGCTCATAACCGCGTGTTTTATAGTTTCAGGTTGAACGCGTTACTATAGTTACATTTTAAACAAACAGACCATTAAGTTCATAATTGTCGATCGTTATTAAATTTGAACCAATATTGAAACGCACGCTGTTATAAAGGAAGTTAAATACAATTAATAGATAATTGCCTGTAGGAAAAGCAAGTTTACAGTGACTGTGCAAGTCACTGTAAACTTGGAATCAACTTCTTTGGGATCAACTTTTAAGTTTATTTCTGAACACTTACTATAAGAATTACTTTGTTGTCTTGATACGTACTGTCCACTCGTAAGTCGTACTATTGCTACTTGCATTACTAGTGCTATTACACCATTAGTATAATCGTTAATTAAATTGTACGCACAAGAGTTTCAGCAACTTAATAGCATTAATCAATAACCCATGGGCAAAATCTAATCAAAGCTTTCATTCCTTACAGAGCCCATTGATTGCATTCGACTTGCATTTAATGTCACAAGAATATTTATAAAAGTTTAGAATGATGGTAAATAATTATAAACACGAGGTAACAGTTAAAGTAGGTACACAAGACTCTTGTTTATTCGCCTGCCCAATTGCAGAGTATTTTATTTGCCAATCAATACCAAACACGGTGCAAAGTAAGTGCAAGTTTGACCGTTGCGTAAACGTGGGCACAGTTCTGTTCATTAACAAAATTTTATTAATTATGTGGAACGAACTCACATAGATTAATGCAGCTGACTACTGAACATTCCATGTCATCCCAGCGCCACGGTTCTCCAGGAGTGACTTTTGAGTAAAAGAGACAGTATCCACCAAACCAGTGGTCGATATAATCGGAGAAGTTGATGTAAATATCCACTGCATTCCCGGTCGAGTTCCACTTGTAATTTCGAAACGATACGCCCATTCCAGAAGTCCAGACGCACCATCCTGGAACAAAAATCAATTCTTACTGGAACACCAAGGAAGTGTCAAAACTGGAAAATTACCTTTGGTACCGTTGAAAAGGTTTCGGACGAATGTATTTTCAGCTGTAGTTTCAACAGAGAGTAGTTTCATTCCGTATTTGGTACAGCTGCTATCTGCTGTTGCCCTATTCTATGAATCAAGACATATTCTGCTAATCTTTAAATTCAAGCATAGAAGATCAGTGAAAGATTACCACTTCGACTGAAGAAATACAGAAGCATGTATTTTGTTGTGCGAAGAAAGAGCACGAGTATTCACCGTTGTTAAGCGACTTGGGACATACTGTAACAATAATACAATGTTGTATCGTTTACTATCACTTATTTACCAATTGGATGGACAGGGGATTACTAGTGTAGCAGAGTAACAGCTTCGTTTAGGTACCAAGTTGTAAAGGACCAAACTATATCAATGGTTAAATCAGGTAAACCTCTATCATTGTCAGTTATTGTGGGTCAACATCAAGTAGTAAGTTACGATGTGGTTCAATTGCAGGTCATGTTTAGAGTCATTTTACGTGTGCCATTATATACTACCTTGTTTCGTATTCTTGCAAGTAGTGCGCGCCGTTAGTCCTGCCATTGTTCCTACCGAAGAGACAGTTGACCAGTAAAGTTTACACTGTTTACCCGAGTAAGCGTAGGTTCTACAGTCGGGATGGTCTCTACAGATGAAGCTGCACGATATCAGAGAAGGTGCATAGTGCGTCGTTATTTCAAGTTGGGTTGAGATGACTCCGGATTTATTGCAAGTCTGTTGATCAATCAGATTCCCTGTTTTCAAATATCTGTCGTTACGGTTGTCGGATTACTAACGAAACTTGGAATCGAAACCTTGAATTAATGTCCATTGTGAGATGACCAAGATGCTTGTAAAGTAAATCCAATCCATTTTGCTATTTAATTGCTAGTAAACTGTAACTACTGGACTGGTAAACTATTCGGAAGCAGTACTAAGACGGAACTAGAACTACTCGGGTCAAATGCACTCCCTTTTATCACGGTTTTCACTGGGCTACATTACTAGAAGTCCAACCAAGAAAGCATACAGTGACCAGCTAGTCAGTAGGTACTGTAATGGCATATTAGGGTTTGTAACAGAACTACCAAGACCGTAACCAGTAATGGGTAGAACTGTAATTTCAAAGGTGCGACAATAGAAGCAAGTAATAAAAGACATTCAGTGGGGAACAAAGAACCCTATGGTATTCAGTGACGTCAATGACTCATAACTGATCAATTAAGTATTGTCTTGTAGTAATAGTCGTGTTTGAAAACTAGACATGTATAGTTTAAGTGAGCCGTTTTCTTCGTGGTGAGCGATACCTTATGATATTGATTATTGTATCTTTACGAGCATTACGTCAATAGTGGCTAAGAAGCACGACCCAAGTAACATTCGCTTATTAAGGTTAGCAAACCTGTGAACCGAATGTCTCTCACCCATTGTTAGTTTGTTTTGTAATACTAGCAAAGTTGTGCAACTAGTGTCGCTCATACGCTGTTAGTACGTTTAGCAGCGTTAGCAAACTTGTCAAACGAGTGTCGTACATATAGTGTTAGTACGTTTAGTAAAACGTTAGCAAACTTCTGAAACGAGTCTCGAACATCTAGTGTTAGTATGTTTAGTAACGTTAGCAAACTTGTGAAACGAGTGTCGAACATCTAGTGTTAGTACGTTTAGTAACGTTAGCAAACTTGTGAAACGAGTGTCGTACATATAGTGTTAGTGCGTTTAGTAAAACGTTAGCAAACTTGTGAAACGAGTGTCGTTCATACAGTGCTAGTACGTTTAGTAACGTTAGCAAACTTGTGAAACGAGTGTCGTTCATACAGTGCTAGTACGTTTAGTAACGTTAGCAAACTTGTGAAACGAGTGTCGAACATCTAGTGTTAGTACGTTTAGTAACGTTAGCAAACTAGTCAAACAAGTGTCAATCATATAGAGGTTAAAATGTTAGCAAACTTGTGAAACGAGTGTCGAACATCTAGTGTTAGTACGTTTAGTAACGTTAGCGAAGTTGTGAAACGAGTGTCGAACATCTAGTGTTAGTATGTTTAGTAACGTTAGCGAACTTGTGAAACGAGTGTCGATCTTGAAGTGTTAGTACGTTTAGTAACGTTAGCGAACTTGTGAAACGAGTGTCGATCTTGAAGTGTTAGTACGTTTAGTAACGTTAGCAAACTTGTGAAAAGAGTGTCGATCATACAGTGTTAGTACGTTTAGTAACGTTATCAAACTTGTGATACGAGTGTCGACCATACAGTGTTAGTATACGTTTCGTAACGTTAGCAAACTTGTGAAACGAGTGTCCTTCATACAGTGTTAGTATGTTTGGTAAAGTTACCAAACTTGTGAAACGATTGTCGACCATACAGTGTTAGTACGTTTAGTAACGTAAGCAAACGTGTGAAACGAGTGTCGACCATACAGTGTTAGTACGTTCATTAAGGGCGTTAAACATAGCTACTGCGAGCTATACGAGTGACTATGTCCTGCTGGAATTGCTTAGGTACAGTTTTTGTGTATCCCCTGCTCAGTCTTTTTTCTTCCTGCACTTAATGATAAATGACCTATTGTCACAGAAATGCATGTGCAACATTAACGCATATCTATGCAAAGTTAATCGTAAAGCCAATACTATGCTATTTATGTTTGAATGCCTAATGCACCAAAGGTCTTTTAGAAGTGTTCATGCAAAAAACGCTATTGTATACGCAGAAGTCAATCGTTATTGCTACCCGTTACTAAGACGTCCGCCCAGGTTGACAATGAACCATAAACTTTTGCGCTGCCGAAATGATAGCATGTCTACTTACCTCGCTCTTTGTGACGCTAGTGACAACTAAAGCGACTGATCCAAGTACTAATAACGTCGTAATCACGTTATCTTGAACTCTTGATAATGTAATACAATGTTTATTGATAAACTGATTTTCCAGTAACCGCAAGCTTGGAACACATCCCGTCCGCAGTAACCAGCGGCCTCGACGATAGTCGCAAAGTATGGGTTACCTCCGCTCCGTCGCTTGTCACGTGCGCTTTCCTCTGCAAGATGAACGTCAGTTGTAAAGTATTTTCCTTCTCCGGCAGCGCGTGTTCCATGTATTGGTCGTTAGCTGATCCAGCTACTCTTTCACCGCGACCTGCTCCTCAGACTGCATTTACTTTCAACAAGAAAGGTGCAATCCAACATCGTGATATTTACCATTCAGTTAATTATTTTAACTTTGTACTTGATAGGAATAACACTATAACAATATCTATGTATCTATATGCTGTAACTATAAATCTAATCTAGCTGCTCTTAACTAATGAAATGTCGCTCCTTTCTCAATGATTCTGAAGCTAACGACAAGTTAAACAACAATCGTATAATCAAATCAATCAATAAGATTGATGAAATTAGATACTTAATGTCACGTTATCAGTTTCTTGACTAAAGCCGTGTATTCATATCAAGTTTGTCCACAAACGTTGGGTAATGGAACGTACACGTGCTTATACGGAGCAGTCAGTGACGTCTGTTTCTGTTTCACAACAGTAAGAATGGTAATTCTTCGAACCCGTATAAACTCCTTCTGCAATTTCAACTTAGCAAAACACATTGTACTGTGCAGTTTTGGTCGGTTGCCAGGGCAAGCTGCAACAGTTTAGCAACAAAGCTCGTCTCCGTAGAAACACCCAGCAAAAACACCGAGATTATTAGCTTTATCAAACTTCTTGGTAAATATGGTTGCTGCCGTTTACTTAAGTACTTTTGAACTACTCATGGAATATGTATATTGCAGGTCTTACGAAATGCGTTTGGACGTCCGGAGTGATGATATCCGCCAATCCGGACCGCTTTATCTGGAATTCAACTGGAACCCCTGCGAATACATCAATCAACTACTCGTGGTGGCTTTCCGGGGGTATCTACCTCGGGTATTCACCTAGTACTCCAGAGGCTCCGTGGAGGTGGGATGACTATAAGACAGAGGCAGCGAACTGCACTGCACTATGCGAAGTTCAACCTCTGTGAACAACGCAAATCAGCCATTTTAATTGATGATTTCCTAAGATCATTCAGTATGATAGCAGCATTTGCTTCAAATTCACAACCGAGCGAATTGCACACTACACATGCAGATTGTTTTTTTACTAACTGCAATTTTTTGTATAATTTGCTATATGATTGTGTAACCTTGCAATAGTGGGATTAGTCTACCTGCATTTAACGCAAGTCAAATACTATTATTTACTTCAGAACGTTATGGTGGTGTGTTTATTTGAAGCCAATAGAAAACAGGACGTGTACATCGTAAATTGCAGCAGTTGTGGTGTATAATTTAGCTTTTTTGTCCATTAGCACAATCACTATAGTCACGAGCGTACGTTCAGGTTTGTCTTTTTTTAACGCTCGCATAAAAACACGATAAACGAAGCATGAAAATATAACTTGGCAACCCGCCTTGTTGCCGCTATGAATCGTACTGTGTTATTACTACTCGGGTATTGTAACAATATGAAATATATAACTTGTCCATTAAGTAACTTAACCATTAAGGTAACCTAACCATGAGGTAGCAAAAATCTAAGGTAATCTATCTATCTATCTATCTATCTATCGGTCTATCTATCTATCCATCTATTCATTTATCTATCGATCCATCCATCTATCTATCTATCTATCTCTATCTACCTCTTTCTATATTTGTTTCACCTATCTATCTATCTGCCCATCCATCCCTCTATCTATTTACCTCCCTACCTACCTATCTAACTATCCATCCGTCCATCCACCCACCCATCCATCCATCCATCCATCCATCTGTTTATCCATTTTATCTATTAGTTTATCTATCAATCTAACTATCTACCTTAACTATCGACTCATCCAGCTATCAACCTATCCGTCTACACACAATCGTTCTTCTTTGGTACACATTTTTTGTCCGTTTCTGCGCGGTGTTTTTTTGGAAGAAAAAACTTCAAATAGCAATTCCATTCGCATGCCAACAGTTCGTTGTCATGGTATCTAGCTTACCTTAGCACCATAAAATTCCGAGTACTTCCTTCTAATCAATATTTACTGGAAAAATCAATCAAAGTCATCAAAAAATCAAAGTGTAGTATCTGTTCTTATCAGCTACTGGAAAAATAATCAACATTTACAAAGGTCTGGTATCCCTGTTATTGTCCTGCGGGGAAGTGTAGAATGGGATTATGTTAACCCAACGGAAGAGGAAATCAACAACCTGCATTCGTTGTACATTGCTAACCTCGAGGAATTGTTCGAACGACATAAAACGTTACATTGCGGATTCTCTAATTATGGGTAATACCGGGGTTGGTGTGGGAATTGCTCAATACAATAACTAGGCTAATATAGCGGTTGGTCCGCATCTTCTCCTTTTTACCAAGTCATATAGAAAAGTCAATTTGTAGTGCAAAGTTCGAATTAGTGCGAACAAATCACATTAAACAGCTGCGAAGTTAAAGTAGATGCTGACCTGATCACAACTTATCTATCTGCACCAACGAGATGACCTTTACTAGCCTTCTGCAAAGCGTGCAAGTTTGTGTTATCACTAGTTTCTATTGGATTATTATTGAACTGGTTAAAACTACTAGAACTGGTTACAGTTATAGTATTTCTTGTTTCTATGCTACCTGTGATGTTATAACTTTACTCTGCTCCCATGTAACATCGCTAGGTTAAATAGAGCTGGGTGTTGTAGGCCGAGACGAGATATTTAGGGAAGTTAAGATATAAGCTTAAGAAGATTTCCGTCCCTGTTCTCATTGTGTTTAGGTCCTAAGAATCAAAATGGCCGTTAACTAGATTTGGTAGCCTGCCATATGACAATAGACATTCCTCTGAAAAACTTAGTACTTCGGTATACCAACGGATTACATCAGAGAGTAGAAAAACATCAAGTCCGATTTAGGAAATACTAATACCTTTTGCGGTTAATTAAATGCACATTCTGTAACTTCGTTAATAAGATTAGCTTCACATTCTTGTAACGAAATTAAAACCTAATATTATTAGATTAATAGTTGTTGTCGTTTGTCTCGACGTTTTCTGTTGCTCAAGAAATGCACGACGGACCGGTCGACACAGAGCAACCATAAATTAGCCAGACTACCCCAGAACCTGTTGTCTTCATAGTGGAGAGTACTAGTCCGTTACTGCCCTATGAGCCTGACGATCCTCCGCCTTCCTACGACTCGCCGTTCCTCAGCTTAGAACCTCCGGCGACTTCAAATCAGTGTTAATAGTCGCACTATTCTGTAAGTTATAATCGAATACATGTTTTCTATAATAATGTATTCAAAAATCAGCCCTTGACACCATCACCAGCCATTGTACAGTCCAGAGCAAAAAAAGGGTCCCGAATAGCGGAGAACTCCTGAAATTCCTAAACTTTACGATTTCATTTTGGCTAAACCAACGAACCGATTTTAACGAAAGTTCAGCAGTACATTAAACACTACAAGATCTACGTCCGGTATTTTTTAGGTAGCTATATCTTTGAAAAACTACGAGCAATAAGCAATAAACTTTCCCCCAGCAAGAACCCGTTTTTTAATTGCTCTAGACGGTAGTTGATTAAAGTATGGATTTGCAGAAGACAGTTGTTTAACCAACGGGGTTTGAAGCTTTCCCAAATTCGCAAACGAACTGGTTTAGTGAACCGCTGTCATTCGTTCGTCAGGTAGTTAAGGGCAACATAGTTGGAGTCCTTGCTGTTGGTGGGCCGACCAGGGGCCCAGTTGGTGTCGGTAAAGCTCTCGCCTGTAGTCGTCCAAAGGAACTTCCTTCGGATGCTGCATCAGAACCGGAGTTCCACATGTTCTTCTGGAATACTAAAAATAGAGGCACGAAGGACTAGATCACGCGATAGGTAATTATACCCATCTACTTGTCTGAAAGTCTATCTGTCTATGAATCCATCGATCTAGCTACTTTTGTATCCATCTATCTAACGACCTGTCTACCTGTCGATCGATATATCTATCTATCTATTTATCTATCTATGTATCTTTCTATCTATCATCTACTTTCTGTCTATCTGTTTATCTAACTATTCAAGCTACCGATCTAGCTATCGTTCGATGTATCTATCTATCTAACTATCTACCTACTTACCTATCTGTCTATCTATTTATAACTGTAAAATATCTATCAACTTTAAGATCCTTAAGAGCCTATATATGGCCAGGCCAGCTTTATCTCGACCCAGTTGTAGACTTTGGTCACGATTTACAGCGAAAGAGGAGGTTGCTTAAATACTTACTTGAGCCATTAAGCACGTCAGTCAGCGCGCTGGCTTTCCTCTTGTTCTGGAAACTTGCTAAACCGTCGAAGCCTGCGGTCCTGCAGAACGCAGCCGCGTCATCAAATGTCTAGAAGGAAACAAAAACAATCAAGCTATACTTTAATTAGCTTCATTATGCTTTCATAGTAGATCTCTATCTTATCGTATCTTGTCGAATTCTTGGTACGTTGCCAATCGGTTTCCACCTTGTACAAAATTGGTGAATTTTCTCAAGTAGCAGATCCCATACATAAGGTGGCTGCCCAGGTGGTAAGGGATAGTGAGCCAGCGGGTAGTTAGAGCCCTGATTCACTAAGGATCGAGTTTAGTTAAGTTAGAGGCACATGCAGAACTATAGGTAGAGGCTGACTGACTAGATCTATCAAATACTTTGGTTATATTCAGCTATTAAGGATAGAGTCCAAGCCACTACGTGCGGCTTGATGGATTGCTTTAGCGTAACATGTCATCCCTACTGATACTTAACGTACTGACAAACTTGGAGACATGAAGCCTTACAACCCGGTCGTAATATGATGGGAAAGTACGTTGTATTGTCCTATAAGACTGATTGTATTGCACATCCTTATCTATTTATTGAATTTTACCCTATGTAATTATATGTATAAGTTGTAATGTGATACATTAACCTCATAGCTTATATGTATTTTCGTACTTATCCAAATTGAGACTATTACGTTGACTGGTTAACTTGCAATGCTGATGGCCCCCACAAGGGTTATTGCAAAAACAGCTTAGGATTGTACACTTGCGTTTTCGCCAGCGCTGCAGTCAGTGCTTCTGTATATTGAAGAAAGCCAGGACTTGTTCCAGAACTTGGCTGGAAACACTCGTTGCATTTGTCAAGTTCACTGTTAAAGGACAAGTCACGATCATGTTTGCATGACCGCGGATCAGCAGATTGCGTTAATACCCGCATCCAATAGAAACGAGTTGCAGGAAGCGACTCGCCGTAAGAGAAACACCAACAGTATAAATATGACAATCAAATTAAATATTTCATATTGTCCTAATAGTTTGAAAGAACGAACAGTTTAGTTGAAAGCTGCTTAACCACAGATTGAAAAACCAGAGAGAGAGGTACGTTTGATCTTTGTGGTTTGTTTACTTCGTGTTTCAGGCTCGTTGTTTGGTCGTGAACTCAATCAAGAAGATAGATAGATAGATTTCTTTGGCTTGCCAAAGAGGGCATACCAGATAGAAGTATTTCTTCTTCTGAAATTGTGGAACTTGAGACAAGAACATGAAAACAACTGTTGTAACGAGAGAAGGCAAACAGTATTCGAGAAACTATAAAGACAAATAATAATCAGGAAAACTCAATAAAAGGGGACGAGGCACTGTTGGATAACTTATAGACTTTCTGTCACTCTGAGATAGTTAATTCGTAGGACTTGATTGGATAACAAATGTTGGAGAATTGTAATGTCACATTGGACATTGAGTTGTTGAAATATACTTAATAACCGCAGTCTGTGATTGTCGTACTTGGAGCAGTTTAGGAGATAATGTTTGATGACTTCTTGCTTCAGACAGAAGCTCACATAAATCTGTGTTGGCCAACTTGATTCGGAAAAAGGAGATGAATAGATTAAAATAGATAGAGATAGATGGGGGGGGGAGACGGAGATTTGGAAAGACACAGAGAGATAAAAAGATAGATAGATAGATTAAAAGAGATAGATAGACAGACGGATGGATAGATAGTAAGATAAATAGATAAATAGATAAATAGTTCGATAGATACCTAGATTAATACAAACGTAGATAGATAGATAGGTAGAAAGATACAAAGACAGACAGATAGAAAGATAGATAGATCGGCAATTAAATTGATAAATAGATGGATAAATAGATCGATTGATAGGTACATAGATAGATAAACAGATAGATAGACAGACGGATCGATAGATAGATAGATATACAGATAGGTAGAGATATTTATTTATAGTCGAAATTAACTTAATTGCATTATACCAAATGTCAAATCAATTCATCTATCTATCTATCTACAAATAGACAACTATCTATCTATCTAACTACCTACCTATCTACCTATCTAACTCATCTATCTATCTACCTGTCTGTCTGTCTGTCTGTCTACGTATCTATGCATCCATGTATCTACATGTCTGTCTATCAATCAACAAACTGTGTTATTTATCTATTCATTTATATATATATATATGTCTACCTATTTTTCTATGTAAATCCTTTTTTCTCGCTCGCAAACAGATCGTAGTCATAGTATAACGTACCCACCATTAAAGTTTCAATTTCAGTGTTTAATCAACATTTAATGAATATAGATGATTGGCTGTTACAGAGGTGTGTTATCCCTGTTGTTGTCCTCGGCGGAAGGATTGAAACGGGTTAATGTGAAATCCTCCACTACTAGCAGCGTCCCCCGGTGGCCGGCAGCAAACCCTTACCGCGGTTAAGCAAGGATACGAATACCCAATGATCTTTACGAATCAGCTAACTCAATTTCAGAACCTTGCTTTTGCAAATTTAATTACAGCAAGATATAAACACTTGGACATAATATAAAGTAATTAGTCTGAAAGTACTTAACCTACGTTTACTACTGGATTAGATATAAATCAGAATAAACATACACATTCCAGCGATTTTTTGGAGTTGAAGACAACCCACCGAATTGAAGTCGACGCTGAAATTGAAATGATATTGCCGATCCGCATGTTTCCGGTTCGGATCTCAACCCGCATGACAGACAGGATCGACTATCGAATTCAAACGCCGCCGAAACCGTTTTTCCCGGTTCAGTTCTGCGCGGTTTTGCGGATTCTTTGAGGGTCGCAGGAACACACTGAAAACGCGCAGCACCTGCACCAATTTGTTTATAACTTCAAACAAAGTAAACAAGGTGGTAATTGTATGTATTTCCTTTAGAAATAGATAGATAATTATGTTGATATATAGATTGATAGTCAGATAGATAGATAAATATATATAGGAATAACATGGACTGTTAGTTAGAATAGAAAGGCGTCCCGTATCTTGTGTTGTATTGAGTTACAAATGACAAATCGCCATGGAGTTACCTTCAGCAATGCTTTCCCCTCGGTTTCACCATTCTGTTGTCCCGCAGGAAAGATCGAGCGTTTGTCGCTACCAACATGGCGGTCGTTGTGAAACCGATTGGAAAGTTGACGACGTGCGCTCTTTGCAAGAGGAAGTTTGCGAACAGCCGGGAGCTTAAACCGAAATTCCTTGATTGCTGTCATTGTTATTGTAATAACTGCGTTGAGGTATAATACCTAATCGATTCAAATTGTACCCGTTCTGTTTGATTACTGGTTGTAACAGTCATGAATTGCCACTTAATGCAAGATAATTTTAGGATGTGGAAAGAAAATCCGATGAAATTGAATGCATCAGCTGTCGAAAGACTACGTCGCTTGACTGCCAATTGCGGAACAACCACTACGCCCTGATGCTTGTTGAACTCCAGAAGACGCTGCAGGCGGAAAGGGATCGCCACGTCCACAGGACTGCAGAACTGGAACGTGAAAATGCAAGACTATCTTTGGAATTAAGGTATAACTGCATACATAGTTTAGTACAGCTATGAAAACACTTGTTGTGTGTTTCATTATTTATTTGAAATAACTTTTTAAAATTATTTTTGCAGCACCAAAACTGCAGCACTGAAACCCACAGTACTGAAGTATTGTCACGTTACGTTCCACGCACCGGGTCTTTTTGACGAAGAATACTACGAGCTCACCTTTGTAACCGCCCCCGAAGCTGCGCCCAAGTTAGCTGAGCTCTTTCACAGCTATTGCAACGAGGTTTCAACCGTCAACTTTGTTGGCTGTAATTTTCACGTGGTAATTATTCTCAATATTCTCATAATGTAAAATTTTATGAAGTTGCGATGCTCTATTTCTGATGTTCCGGGTGCGGGGGGAACCGATTACTTCGTTGGTTGATGATGATATATATGTGGTCCGCGGGTAATCTGGACTCCAAACCAGCAATTGCCTGATTGAAGTTATGGGTTTGATATGATTTAGGGAGATTAGCATTGTGCAATTGCTCTTTTATTGCCATAGTCTCCACATGGCTCCCAATTGCTTTTCTGAAATGAGACACGGGGTATTGATTGACGTCTTTCTCTTTTCCGGGGGTTTGATCAGTAGCTGAACAGCGGATCTTTGAGTCGTGATAAAGCCAGAAGCTCGCCTTGAAAAGGAGACCACGAGCCCGGTAAGATGTACTGTGCAGTTCGTGCCACCAATCTAGGCTTGTAATTGCAAAACCCCACACAGTTGTTTGTTGTTGAGGAATCATATCCGCTGAAGTCAGTTCAAACTGGGTTTTTGAGATAACAAGATGCCAGGTACAGTCTAGAGCAACAAAAAAAGGGTTCTTACTGGGCAAAAGATGGTCGCTTATTAGCAGGGCCGCCCAGAGGGAGGGGCTACTGGGGCGATCTGCCCCGGGCCCTAGCAGTTAGGGGCCCCTCCTGAGTGCTTTTCGACCTCTGTAACTTGCGAGAAGGGCCCCGGCTGGGTCTCCTTTTCGGTTTCGCCCCGGGCCCCGAGAAACGTCTGGGCGGCCATGCTTATTAGTCCTACACTTTCAAAGACATCGCTACCCAAAAAATACTGGATGTAGACCCAGTCAACGCATTTTTAAAGTTTCGTTGAAATCGGTTTGTTAATTCAGCCAAAATAAAATCCTAAACATTAGAAATTACAATCATCCAGGACCCGTTTGTTTTGCTCTAGACTGTACTTACTCGCTCGCTGAAGTCTTGATGGTAAGAGGCCTAAGACCCGTTGCAGTTGGCACACTTGTAACGATGAGTCGGTGACGAAACAGTACTGCGATTAGATAGCACCCGAAACTGACTGATTGACCCGCAACTTTAACTTTGCTGTAGGAAGGCTGCAAGTCGAGGTTATAGCGCAAGATTCTTAGCTGTTGCTGGGATGCTGATTTCGACGACTGATGCTCTGCGGGTTAAAGCATCTGCCGTTCGCAAGTTCTTTGTCCAGTTGTGGGTTTTTCACCCGCAGCTTCAGTAGTTTGATTTCCGGGTAGCCAGTGAATCACGACCACGTTTTGAGCTTCTGATTCCTGCGGTTTGACTCGGGTCAACTTGTTGTCGAAGCTGAAGCTCAGTTGTTTCTAATTAATTTTTTTATTATTATGAAAATGTTCTTGAATTCAAGTTCCAATTTCTATTTAATACTTTATCTTCTATTTTTAAACTATCAGGCAGTTCAGGGAATGTACGTCAAATTCGGTAAATGGGAAGATCCCCAGGACGATTTGGATCCGTCACTGGAGGACCTACCGATGATCCAGAAACGCGGAGATGTCGGACTGTACTGCGAAGATGTTAACGCGGCCCACGTCTGGGATTTCGTCATACTTTTGGACGACTACCGCAGAAATAATTTGCGGCAGGCGACTCTGGTTGCAGAACTCGTCAATGGGTTCGACTTTTGCGAGGATCTGTCTCACCTGGCGGTTCACGAAAGACAGCTGGTGACCGTCAGTGAAGTTGAGCTCTGTGATGCTTGATTCTCGTCCAACTATTCTTTCCAGGTTTAAACAAAGTTGTTCGCTGGGAAATGCAATGATGTGAAAATCATTAAGGAGTTAAAATGTATCTTTTACAAATAGATTTAACCCTTATTTTTATTATTTTTTCGAATTCCCCTCCTTGGACTCCCCCGATATGTTGATACCGAAATCGATATTTTGGTACATCGTATTGTTGTCACATCGATAAGGATTTCCAATAAGGGTAAATAAGATCGATAATGATATTAAGGAAACAAATTGATATAATGGATATTTTGTCTCACGTTTATTTTATATTGATATTCTTTTTCTCCATACAGGGTTGTCCAGTATATCGGTATCGATAAATTATCGATATTTAAGATCTGTATCGATCAGGTCGATATTAAGTTATTGGGATATCGAACAACCCTGGTAATAATTTCTAATTCATTAGAAAAGTACTCAATCCTAAATTAATTTGACTAATATTACCAGCTATATTTTAAAAATTAATTGTACAAACAGTTGCAACTTTTTTTTTACAACAAAATCAGCCGTGTACTGCCTTCACTCAGCTTCCAGTTGAAACAGTTTCAGTCTTTTTTCCCCGTCCCTTAGGATCACTTCGGTTTATTTGCAAATGATGTCTTAATTTTCTTTAAAGTGAATGGTTCATTTCATCTGCTGTGGGGAACTCTGTTCACTCGCTCTTGGACTTGGAGCTGCTGTCGCGGTGATGGAGGAAAATCACGCTGAAGATGAACACACCGGCCATCATGCTGAAGGCACTCACGTAGTAGGGATAGGCGCTTACAATGAAACGCTCGTACTGGGTGTGTTCCAACGGACGAACCGACACCTGCAGCAAAATTTAGTTGTATTAATTCCCTATCTTACTTAATTATTCACTTATAATTTAATTATGCAGCTTTACTGTTGGATATATAGTTGACTGATTGATTTTGAACTTTAAAGAATAAATTAAAAAAACTCCAAGAGAACTAGATTTCAATACTTGAGTTGCACTGTGCAGGAAGGTGTATCCCACTCGGGTGTAGTCGACCTTGAACTGGTAGACACCGTACACGTCGGGGATCTTGAAAGTGGCCGTGAAGCGACCGTCCGAGCCGGGCTTGAGCGTGGTCCTCACGAACGGGTCGATGCGCACAAACTCCAGCTGGATGTCATTGGCGTCAAATGGGACCCACGTACCCTTGTCCAGTTTCTGGACCTCGATGCTGTACACCTGTAAATTTTATAAAACATTAAGAAAGGAGCTATTTTATTACAATTGCAAAACTGGTTCTTTAAATAAAAAATTTATGAAATGAGTAAATACGAACCACTTCTTCCAGAATGGTGTAGAACTGGGGCGGTTCCGTCTCGCCCTTGTGATGGTGCGTCACGTTGCCCACCCGCAGGACGCCCTCCTCCTTGAAGACCCACTTGGTCAAAGACTCGCTCAGGTCCTGGTTGCCGGCCTTGTCGAACTTCTGTCCGCCAAGGGCCTTCTGCACGGGGGCCGAGAAGAACTCGTCGGAGAAGAAGTCTAGTGAGCCGGAGAAGAGGACTCGGGCATTGTTGCGGGCCTGCAGCGCTGCGATGAGGAGCGTCTTTTTTCCAACGGCATGCGGGAACTGAATAATACAATGTTTTGTTAACACTAACTTGACATCTCTTCTAACATTATACGGAATTGGGTTACCTCGTCAACAGGTTGGTCGGGTTTGTACGAGTACGCTGTGCTCGAAGCCGTCAGCACTTCCAAAACGAGCGGGTTCTCCTTATCAGCGATGATTCCTGTTCCCCTGTAAAGGAGAGGGTTAACCTTTTTGGATCCTACAATGGTCGGGGCCTTGATGAGGTCTTCAGGACTGGCAACGATCAATGTGTGCTTTCCCTGGTCGGCCGCGTCATAGTTGAGGTGGTCGATAACGGAGGCTCCCTCCTCGTCAACCTCAAAACCGCACTCGGCTGCGATCTCCCGTAAAACGTCTCCCGAGTTAACGCCGCCGGCCACAAGGACATTTCCGCCGTTGTCGATGAACTTGGAGATGGCTTCAACGCTCAACTCTCCTCCAAACTCTTCGACCGACGGTGAGAAGATGACGAGGTTCTCATACAGGTACTCACCGTACTTGGACAGAACGAGGCCGGCATCGTCAGCGAGTTTGAATGTTAGCTTGTTACCTCGGTCTAGTATGACAACAGTTAAGTTATTATCAAAGTTACAGTTAAGATATGGATATATGCCATTTATCCACTTACCACTGAGTGTTTTAAAAAAGACAGAGTGCGTTTCCCTTATGGCTAGATTGTCAAGAAGGACCAGCGTTTCCTTATCGGCAGTGCAGCCGTCCAATGCGAGGCAGATCACCAGAACAGCCGAAACTATCCGTAAAAGCTGAGCCATTTTTGCCAACACAATTTCAGGTGTAATGAAAACCCAACTCGCCGGCTTGCCGACGTGTTCGTCCGACCAATCAGAACGGCCGACGTTGACAGATTGTTAATGTAGTTGAGAACATCGCCGCTAGGGGCATTTGCCACCTAGCGGTAAGATTCAATATTTATTGATAAAATATAGTGTTTATTTCCAAGCTATTCTTTAATAACAACTAATTAATTGCATGATGTTAAAATAATACAATAATAAAACTGATAATATATTATTAACTTACAACTTACGAGCTGATTGAATAGTAAATAATTCTGCAAGATGAATTAATTACAAGTCGAAATTTCCAACAAATATGGCTACATTACAGCAATTTAATCACGCAGTGACATCCAATTAGTTAATTGCGGAAAACACTGCGGTGCTTGTCAAATCTATTGACCGTTTGTTTCAAAGACAAGATCGACCACAAGTCCAAAATCACAGCACTAATAATATTCCACCAGGAAATTGAGAAAAATTACCAACTTAATGATCCAACACTATGAAAGCTAAAACTTCACCGATGTAGCGGATGGTTGGAAAACGTCGATACAACGGCAAAGTTCTCCTTCGTTACTTTAATATTCGGCGAGGTTTATCAGTCGCCGCGCTTGGCCAGCATTTTCCTACGTTCAAGGGTACGCAGAGCGAATTTGGCTGCCGTGCACTTGGCTATGCGGTAGTTTCGACCGATTCCTTTAAAAGTCCCTTTGCCAATGACTTGGACGGTGACACGCACGCGGCCGTCGGGTAAACGCTCTCCTTTCCTGCAATTGATTAACGTTTGAAATCATATTAACAATAGTATTTAAAAAAATATAAATGAAAACTGAACCCGAATTTGACGCGGTCGGTCTCCAGTTCCAGCAATTCTCTGATCGGTGATTTCGGTACATTGTCGGTGAACTCATCTAATCGACAATAAACACGAATTAAAGAAAACCCCCGATAACGGGTAAGATGGGACACAAAATGAAGTACCGATTTCGTTCTTCATCATACGGTAGTAGACTTTCCATACAGCGTCCAGGGACATTCCGGAATCGAGGTAGACGGCACCGGCCACCGACTCAAAGACGTCTCCCAGGGACTTGGGTACCTCGACATCTTCGGCTTCTTCGCATTCGTCTTCTTCGATCAGGAAATACTAAAGGGGAAAAAGTATTTAAACGAAATAGTTGGGTTTAGTTGACTGGCTACGGAATCAGGAACAGGTGCTTATTCACCCAGCTGTCTATCTATCGACCTGTATGTCTATGTGTCTGTCTATCAATCTGTCTACCGAATAATATATCTACCTATCTGTTTCTCCATTAACAAATATATCTGTCTGTCTATCTTATTCTTCATGTTCTATCAATAACTATCCAACTCCATCCATCCATCGACCCATCCATCCGCCTATCTGTCTATATATTTACCCATGTATCTATGTAACCATCCATCCATCTACCTATCTATCTGTCTATAAACCATCTATCCAACTACCTATATATCTATGTAAACTCCACCCACCCATCGATCCATCCATCCACTCATCCACCTAACTATCCGTCTATCTGTTTACTTATGTATCTATATAACCATCCATCCATCCAGCCACCTAACTATCTGTCGTATCTATGAAACCATCTATCCATCCATCCATACATACATACATACATACATCCATCCATCCATCTTTCTATGCATCCATCTACCCATCTATTTACATATGCTTTTTTACGTGTTCCGTTAACCGGTCCACGTTGTAAGTACCTCTTCATTGATTCGATGGCCATTCTCCTCCTGTGCCCGAATGAACTTCTCCATGACTT
Source organism: Leptestheria dahalacensis (assembly GCA_022114935.1). Classification (NCBI taxonomy): domain Eukaryota; kingdom Metazoa; phylum Arthropoda; class Branchiopoda; order Diplostraca; family Leptestheriidae; genus Leptestheria; species Leptestheria dahalacensis. The sequence goes on from JAIQCU010000925.1 coordinate 21,344, forward strand.
GGTTGAGCGAATGCGAGTAGTGCTTGAAGTAGCGATGGAAGTCGTAGCGGACGGCTAGCACGGCAAAGGTCGTATTGTTGACTAGCGCTGATCTGAGGTCCGTCAGAGCACCTGGAGGATGCTGGCGTGGGTCTTCGTACAAGTACCTCGTTATCAGATAGTCTGCGGATTCACATACAAACAGTATAAAATGATAAGTTTATCTGAATTACCGACGGTGGATCATTATCTACTAACTATTTTTTGGGCAAATGTAACTACTGGTTGAACATAATAGTTATTATTAGTATGACGATAGTTTGGCATTCTAGCGTACCGTTTAACAATAACCGGTTTAGAAGCAGTGTACTGAAACTGTCATCAGCTTAACTTTTCCTCAAACCATTTATCTATCTATTTGCATATAAATGTCTATTTGAAACTACATCTGTTTAGATCAATATCCACCTATTCACCAGCTATTCAAACTACCTACATTACCAATCCATCCATCCATGTCCATCTATCCATCATGTGCATCTATCTATCTATGCATTTATCTATCTGTACTCTACCTACCGACCTACCTACCTACCTACGTATCTATCTATCTATCTGTCTATTTATCCATCTATCTATGTATCTATGTACTATATATCCATTTAACTATCAAATCATCAAACTATCAAACTAGCAAATTCACTAGGTGCCTAATCAACCTTACAAGTAACTCATAAACGCTGCCTTTAAAGTCACTTTAACTCTATATTCGGCTACCGCAAGCACCAGTCTAAGCAAATAATTACCTAGAACAGCATCACCGAGGAACTCCAGTCGCTGGTAACAATCGGTCAGTCGATTCGAGTAGTAAGACGCATGACTGAACGCCTGAAGTAAATAAAATCGATTCCTGAAGCGGTAGTTGATTTTCTTTTCAAACTCCTCGTACCCGGCTAACATCCCCTCTAGTGACCCAATCACTTCCGGTGACCTGTTATGGAAAATCAATGAAATAATTAATAATCAACAAATGTAATATTTAAAAAAACCGATAAAATACGTCCAGCTAAATAACAGAATTAAATTTCAGCTACTAAACACAACAAATTCTCGTCACAACAAATGAATCAAACGACTATGAGCAATTACGACGTACTTAATGTCAACAGGCGCCGGCGGGGTCGGGGGAGGAATCCAAAACCCGTACTCTCCATCCGATTCCTGTGGCAATACTTTTAGTCCGAGCCACGACATGAAGAGCAGCGCGCCTCTCGGTCCACAAGCCGTCAAATAGGCACCTAACACAAATCATATCAGAATGAATCACAATATGTCAATAATATTCAAGATAATACCAATCAGCGCTTCTACACAATCCGCAATGCTCTTGTCCGGAATGCTTTGCTGGGTGAGCAAGTTGTACGGCACAAAGCGAGGTAGATCCTGAGCCAATAGGACGGTATTGTTGAGCTCCATGTCGTCCATGGCCGGTATCTGGCCACCGAAACGAGCGAGGATCTGGTCGGACTTTTCCTTGACAATCGCTCTGACCTAAAACAATCAAAGTTAGCACGTTACTAACAGTACATCAAACTGCGACACACGGTTTGATTTAAGTAACCAGTGAACTATACAATTAACACACTCGGAAATTAGATTCGTAATATAATTACTATTTGACTTAAAGTCAAAGTTTATATTAAACATTTTAACATAACAAGATGTAGCCAACTCGATGTAATACAAAGAGGACTAATAATTAAATCCATTAATTAGCATACGGAACGTGATCGAGCACATTCAGGATTACGTGAATTGATAGCATTAAATTTCACATGGCTCGTTGGTCTAGGGGTATGATTCTCGCTTCGGGTGCGAGAGGTCCCGGGTTCAATTCCCGGACGAGCCCTTATTTTTCACAAGGCAACCGAACTACCTGTTCATCATGGAGTTATACGAAACCCGAAGAGGACACAAATTAATTAACAATACGTAGTTCTTATAAAGAATTATTAGTTTTGCCAATTCTTTTACATTTGTAATGCACAAGCTAGTACTGAAATCCTCAGATAAAGGATAAGACTGCATTTCACCCTCTCGCCTGGCAAGTTCAAATGTCTGTAATAGTCGGACGTTCAAGTCGCCCGATCTTGCACACATGCTATCTAGAAGTCGCGTGAAAAATTACACGACAGCATTCAACTGCGGTTTAATTCTTAACTGTAAATTAGGCGAGCAGATTGAAAACTTCAGTTAACTGGTTTCCCATTTGTTAATTAGTTTACACAGGTGGTACCTTTAAAAATATCCTGTTCAAGAAAATGCACAAAAAACTTGGGCTCGTCCGGGATTTGAACCCGGGACCTCTCGCACCCTAAGCGAGAATCATACCCCTAGACCAACGAGCCACACTACTGCGGCCACAAGCATTAATATTTAAGCGTAGCCTAGAGGGCTAGGATCTTATGTGAAAGGGAACATGCCTTTCACTCCTAACCACTCCGCTCGTTCTACCTTTTTTTAAATAAAAAAATGTTTCAATTAAATTCCCTACTTTTATATCATTACTAATTTCGTTATTATTGTATGTAAAAAGCCTATATACGAATATAACCACTAGGGTACCAATGCCAGCAGCTCGTCTAAACCACCAAGTCTCGGGGTTTAATTGAAGGTTAGTGTAATTAAAGTACCCTAGCTTGATTTTAAAAAAAACACCTGAAATTTCCTGAAACCCATCTACTGGGCAACCGGGACTGATCCAAAAAACAAGTGTAAGTGGATAACCTACTTAACGACTAATTAAAATTATTGAATTACGTCATTAAACCAAAAATTACTTCAGTAAATGAGCTTCTATGCACGTCTTCAGTAATAATATTTTATGAATAAAATCATAAGAATATAAAAATAAAAGTAACAATAATAAAAACAAACTATATAAGAATAATTGCCTGCTCGCTATTCAGCTGATCCATGCCTTGCAAATCCGCCACATTCCAGTAAGTCAGCGGCACTTCCGACGCGATGAGGGCTTCTTCCAGCGACTCGGGGATGACATACCCGGGAGGGAGCCAGTTATCGTGCGGATTAAACTTGGTGGCTATCATGTAACCACCGAGCTGTTTCTTCTTACCCAGATGATAGAGGTGAAAGTTCGACACCTGGCGTGACCTCAGGTAGCTCAGCTTGCCCTCGTGAATGTTCGTGTAACGGCAGTAGAGGTACGTCGTCACGGCGTATTTGAGAAACGAGTCTCCGATAGTTTCCAGACGCTCCAGGTTGATTCCGTCGTTGGCGCTCGACATGGTGAAGGCTTGCAGGATCACCGAGGGCGAAGGACCGCTGTGTATCGGTAAATCCGGCTGCTCGTCGAAGCTGAAATCCAGCTGCATTTCCTCCACTTCCCACGGATCCGCTTCTACGTCCACTAATAGGATTAAAAAAAAAAGTATTAGCACTCGATGACTAATTTAATAGCATTAGCAAGAAATAACCAATGATATTAAAATTAAATAAGTGTATTTCTATATTAGCAGTATAAATCGCATACTAATTAGTGGAAATTATCACATACCAATGATACATGGTTCTGGTGTATAATTTCTATCATTAAATTAAAGCTCTATTCATTAGATAGCTCTAAGCATTTATTATATTACACTTATTGTAATATTATACTAAATGATAATAACAATTAAGTTCATACTGTATTAACTTAACTCCGCTTCCAAATTCGCTGATTAAATTTTACAAATCAGGCGTCAAACTACAACTTAGAATAACTAGAATAGCATCAGAAAATGAAACTGAATTGACCAGGATAACATTGGCTTCAATAACTACATAATCACCGTCATCATCAACCCCGATCCCCGCAGTTTCAGACGCAGATTGAACGCCGTTATCTTTGTTCCCATCTCCGAGAAGCAGCCTGGTCAGCTCGAGGGTAAACCTACTCTCCGAGGTAATCTTCCTGCGTCTTTCCTTCACGGCCGCGGTTAGATCCTCCTTCCGTTTATCTTCCGTTCTATCCGATCTCTCGCCTCTGGGTGCTCCAAAGATCGGCGTAATCGGTACAGGATCGTCCTTGGCCACGAAATTCTCGGTCAGCAGCAATTCCTTGTGTTTCTGAAGAAGTTCCCTGTACGTTTCCGACTCTTCCGTCTCTAACTGCGACGCCCAATCCTGGCTGACCAGATCCGGATCTTCAGCGTCGTCCTCCACCTCCTCGTCCATATCTTCGGCCGGAATTTCTTCCTTGGCTTTGGGTTTGGTTTCTTCGATGGCCTCTGCAGTGTCGCCCTTGCAGAGTAGTTTAGGTCCGAATTCTTTGGGCTTGTAGCCGTCGGAATCGTCGTCCTCGTCGTCGTCCGAGGAATCGCTTTCACCGATGCCAGACGGCGGGTAACTGTCGGCGTCGCTGTTGTAACCGTCCGAGTAGCAGTCAACGTACCTGCGATGTATCAGTGGGTTGGATAGAGTCGAAATAGATGTTAAGACAACAGGGTGAGATAAATATTTATATAATATATTTTATATGTATTGTATATTGTAATTTACGTTATTTACATATTACGTTATTAATACAATACTACTTGTATACTATATTATGTATATTGATATCTATTATATTTATAATATTTTCTTGAATACGCATCTATAAATTCTTATAAAAATTAAATTTACACACAACACAACAATAATATTTCATACGCACATACGTAATTTTAAATATATTATGTTATACATATTATAATAATAATACTTCGTTACACAGTTTCAACCAAAAATTTATTAATCCACCTACAAAATCATTACGTATGTTATTTTTATCATATTCATATTAATAATGTTTCGCCAACTTATTACGTCTGAATATTTAACTAATTTAATACATCTGTATATTACAGAACATAAAAGGATTTTTAGATTCAACTATCCACGCTGATTTGAAAAGAAGAACCGGGAAGAAATCTTACTGGGAAGGTGATCTAGCCCTCATCTGGTGCGCTTCCGAATCCTCCCACGGCATCAGGTGATCCTCCATCTTGTCCGGCATATCGCAGAAGGAACTCGTCCACGCATTGTCGAAATCCATGTCGGAATTGTTCAGCAAGGTCACGTTTCGCAGGTCGTTGATGTCGTATTCCTCCTCCTGACTGACTTCCTTCGAGTCCAGCGAGTTCGGGTTCCAGACTCCGATGTCCATCATGGATCCGCCTCCCTTCCGTGGAGATTTCTTTGGTTCTTTGCTGGTGTTTTCTATTTCAAATTAGGGGAAAATTACGTTAAATTTCATTTTCTTTTAAATTTTGAACGACGTAGAAGAATTTACCTTTGAGTGCGTTTGGATCAATTTCTGTAGAAACAGGCTCGCTGTCATCTTTTAAAGGAGTCGCATCCGCGCCGGAATCCGGAACAGCAGGTGCCAGGACCTTCTTTTTCCAACCAAACCGTAATGGAGGCCACTCAAATTCTATAAATAAGTAATCTGATTAAAAAAATATCCAGGTTTTTCGGTATAACTGTTTAAATCCAAAAATGGAATGACTGAAACTTGGTTTACGAAAACGTCTTAAAAATTAAATTAAACGCAGAATGAAGATCGCCAAATAGCAACTGTGACGGTCTGCGGCAAGGGATCGCAATATACAGGGGTCCAACTTTGTTAAATAATATTACACTACCCCAGTACTTTGAAATTAATCATGTTGTTATAATATGTAATATTAGGTACTGTTATTGTGGGTCATCATGTACAACAAAGGGCGACGCATCTAACTGTCGTCACGACTCACCTCACGATATCTCACGAATCATGTTCTAATTTGTACGATAACAGCAAGCAGATCGCTCTCTGCGAAGCAAATTTGAACTTGTACATCTTGCAAAATTAGGATTCAAGGTCATCTTACTAGAACAGACGACAACTAGCACATTCCTGAAGTTAACAGGAAACAAAAAATCGGGCTCGTCCGGGATTTGAACCCGGGACCTCTCGCACCCTAAGCGAGAATCATACCCCTAGACCAACGAGCCATATGTGGTGCTGCAAATATTAACATATATAACCCAATAGAATCGATCTATCTACCTTTCTATCCGTATTACAAACTACCTATCTATTCATCTCTCTATCTATCTATCTGTCTATCTATTTATCTATTTATCTATCTATCTATCTATCTATCTATCTATCTATCTATCTATCTATCGTTATTTCACAGTTCCTACGTTGAACTGTCAGTTCAATTAAAGGATTGTCTCGAACTTCTCAATACAGCTTGTCACATCAACAGAGGGACGGCACGGATTGTCAGTGTCTGCTCTGGAAAGTTTGTTTTAGCCAAAGCAACAGCTCGAATTTACTGAGAATTGAGATTACATTCACGCGTGTTATAGATTACGAATGGAGTACATTAATCTCGACATATAAATAGAACATTAACTGATGCAGATAAGAGGATGAAAACATAAAACCTTCACCTTTCTGTGGAATGGAATCAAGAGTTTGTTATGCTCTGCGCACGAAGACATCTTTCTTCAATCTTTCATCCCTGTTTCAATATGCGAACAAAATACGCTTAGCTACTGGCGATATGTGCCAGTCAGGAAGGTTTCTGAATGGTTTAATGAACCTATAACCTTTAGGAAAAAAGCAGCTGTCAGCTATGATAATTCAATGCAAATGCGATGTACGTTAAGCCTTGCAAAATGGGAAGGAAACAGTTTATAGTATTCATTATAATCACCAGTTGTATTCAGCTGAAACAAGACTGCGTGACTTAGAACACGACGTTAATCGATATTATATCGATATTCTAACATCACAATGAACTTTACTGCGGTTTCCAACTCAGGTGCCCAACAGTGCAACGCATATAACAACAGAGACAGTAATCGCACACCAAAAAACCCACGGATCGTATTGAGACGATATTACGCGTTGTTTAAGATAATTTTCTAAAATTGTTGATGAAGGTTTTAACAACAAAATTAACGTTAACACAGGCAAAATTTGGGCTCGTCCGGGATTTGAACCCGGGACCTCTCGCACCCAAAGCGAGAATCATACCCCTAGACCAACGAGCCATGTTTGAAACGTACTTCTCACCATACTTAACCGACTTTAACCCGTTCAATCCGTTGTTAAGACGACTAAACTCTCGACAAGACAAGACTCTTCATTACCCCTTTTACTTGCGTAAATTATCAACTTCTTTCGCATAGCTCTCGATTAGAAAAATTCGAATCGAGTAGTACACTATCGAGGTAATAAGAGACATTACTAAGAGAACGGTACTAGCGATAGGTCAGTCATTGAAATCCCTTCTCTGGTTTAACAACGTTTTAGATCATGCGGATCATCGTGTCACAAAACTTCAGGGTTGGACGATTTCCGAAATCGAATATATAGACGTATGAAGCTTTTTCTGAGACATGATCCATTCAGAACTGATACCATATCGCATATTTGATGCGGAATTCGAAGTATGTACACTATACACACGAATTCAGTTTGTGGGCATACCATTTCAAAATATCCATACGACGAGATTAGCATATTTCCTAACTCTGCAAAGCTTCGACGGTTGAGTGAATCGACGAGATGCAAGGACGATGGCAAAATGCAAAAATTATGGGCTCGTCCGGGATTTGAACCCGGGCATGCCATCATACATGCCGCACCTTGCCATCTATCCGCAGCATGCAGTAAATTTACTTCCTGCTATACTTTCAGATTCCACTAGATGGGGGCTTCCGACAAAAAAAAATTAATATCTAGCAAGCTAGAATAAGAATGATAACAGTAATTAAAGGCGTTTAAAATTTTAAGTCTTTCGTACTTGTGCCACGGCTCGTTGGTCTAGGGGTATGATTCTCGCTTCGGGTGCGAGAGGTCCCGGGTTCAATTCCCGGACGAGCCCTTTTACCTCGTTCAGTTTTATGATGAAGCAATCACATTTCGATGTACATTAACTAACATAGGTAATACGAACATGGAACGGATTTTATCGTTTTAGGTAACTTTGGTCAGAATTCAACCCGACCAAATTTGAAAAATGCTGAGTTAAAACTTTGAAAATATGATATGAAAAACAGAGAAAATAAAGCCATGGTAGCGATTATTACGACAAGATGTAGTTGACCAATCGGTCGTTGAAATCTCCCATTGTACGCAGCTAATTAGTTTTCATTGCACCAGACACATGTCACAAAACAAACATTGTACTATCTTGCTCCCACACACGTCATGTGACGTCATTGGACGGTATTCTTAATAACCTGAACTGCATTTGAATAGTTGTTATTATGTTGACACAGATGTCCTAAACTGTACACACGTCGGTCATACACACGCACACTTGGGAGAAATGACTCCGTCGGATTAAAATGCCCGGATTCTCGCCGTCTGCGCAAGATATTTGAGAGTTTGATATCAAACTCAATGCTGTTTCTACGACGTGGTCATCTGGTCGCCCATTCATCGTTTCCATTACGACAACACTTAATTGTAACATGTCATTCCATGCTGATTCTTACTAATATTTGAAATCAAATTGTGTCTTAACCGGACACAAAGCTTAAATTTGTTATCTTTTAATCCTATTCTCACGCAACAATCATCTCTAATTATTCCCTTCTTGTTGTTTTTTCAAGGGGTTGGAGAACGGCCCACACATCGGTCGTATATGAACAACATAGGAATTTAAAAGATTGCTAACTATCGGTGGGTTAGACATTCAAACCTCTATACCCTGGTTTTTCAATGTTCCGGATAGTGCGGATCATCGCGTGACGGAACTTTGGGGCTGAATTATTTATTATATCAGTTTTCAAAATATTGATAACTCGGGCTTTTCCCCCAAGATACGATACATCAAATCAAGTATCGTATTAAATTTTCACGGAGCTTTTAGAAGACAACGATAATTTACTATCCTGTTTATTTTTAGGAAATATCAAATATATATTGCGATACGACGGCATTAGTATCTGTAATTATGCAAAATGCAAAAATGACGGGCTCGTCCGGGAT
>JAIQCU010000926.1:0-30614 GCA_022114935.1 Leptestheria dahalacensis
AAATTTAAATATCATTTATCATTAAATATCTTAATATTCAAAAATTTGGTTCGATTCTGACTGTTGGTTGAAAAGTTCGTCTGCTGTTGAGAACGCAGTTTACAGCGTTGCCACCTATTTTAATTTACTTAGCTGCTGTTAATTCCTTGATTAATTAACTTTAATTGTTACAAATACTGTTTAAAAAACTACGGGGAATAAATTTTTATTTAATAAAGGAAAATTTAATTTTATTCTGTAAAAAAAAAGTTCTGCTTGGCAAGTGAAGCGTACGAAACATATGCTACGCACACGGAGAAGACTTACGTAATTACTAAGGAGAATACAAATAGATTAGGGATTTTTTTATTATTCAAATTTTTAAAAAAAATTCTGGGATTCGAATAAGATTCTTAGATGATTCTTCGGGCGAGAATCTTATTCTGGAAGTCGAGTTTTGTTCTATAATTTACAAGAAGAGTTACGCGAGAAGGAATGTGACACACGGGAACCCCGTCTGCCCTTGGTTTCAATTCAATAGCCGTATTGGCCGCAAGAATCACATGGGAATCTCAACAATGCGTTACGTAATTCTCAAACGGATCTCAGTGATGCAATTCGTATCCGTAAGTCATACTGAAGAGTCTAGAGAATCATTCTGGGATTGCTGGGATTCAAACAGGATTCTTAGATAGTCGGGATTTGTTCTAGATTCTCTTAAAGTGCAGGATTCCAACGCGTTTCAGTGGAACCGAGCTGCGTTCTTGTGGAATTTGTACTTGTTTACTGGAACGAGGGTGGAGCTTGGTTATCTTTAGTGGAACTCGGTATGTCGGAGTGGAACTTTGGTGGAAATCCGTGGATTCCACTAGAATCCTAACATTTCATTGTGGAATTCCGGTAAAAGGCTCCTGGATTTTTGCTCCTCGTTGGAACATTCCATAAAGTGTTAACCCAACCGTGGAACTAAGTGGAACATGCTTTTTTGGCGGTGGAATTTGTTGGAACTGAGTCTCCAATGCCACCAACATTGACGGAAACCTGTGGAATTCCAGGGAAACTGGATGGAATTTGGCTTTTTGGTGGAACGTTGCCGGTAGCGGTGGAATTAGTGGAGCGGCTGAGGTGTTTTGGTGGTTAGCTAGCTTTCTTTGATAAGAAACTATAAGGTCATTGGTTTCCTGTACGTGTCCACTTAGTCGCATGATTTGTTAGCCGCTGGACACGCCCCCATGCGTGCCGCACATGTGCGAGGGGGAGGGGCACGCAACTCTGTAAAACCTGTTAACTAGCGCGTGTTTGTCTAGTTGGAAAAACTTGTGGACAATTCCAGTGAAACTCGTGGAATTCTAGTGCAACTTCGTGGAATTTGGATGATCACTGGAAAGCTCCATGGAACAACAAGTAGTTATTAGTAATGGTAGTAAAAGTCATTACTAGCTAACGACCATATTTAAGCTAGGTTTTAACTACTACTTCCTGTTGAGCTAATTGCAAAGTTAGCTTAAAATCAATACTAAAACTAGTTGCATACAATACAGTGCTAACTTAGCAACTAGCACTTTATCGATGATCCTGTTATTTACTGATCCGTGTGCTTAGTTAGCTTGACATAAGGACCTGCTAGAAATTTAGCGACTAGTTAGCGGCGCATTCCATTTAGCTATTCAAGCACCTAGCTAGTTTTAGTTTTGTAGTTAGATTATAGTTACTTAAACAAGTACTTATCGGCAATTGGAAGTAGCAAAATTAGTACATTGCTAGAAACTAGCAATGTGTAAAGCAGCGCTAATTTAGCAACGAGCAGCTCATGGTTCTTGCTAGTTACTAATTCATTTGCTTGGTTAGTTTTCCCAAAACGTATTGCTAAAAGTTAGCGACTAAGTAGCAAACACGCTCTCTTATGAGTTTAGCAACTAGCTAGTTCAGGCTCCCTACTAGCTAGAGCTAGTCTCGTAGCGCTTACTAAATAGCTTCCTTCCTCTAGTTTAGAAACTAACGTTATGCTTAAACGTTTGCTAACTCAACCTTCACTGCTAGCATAGTTTGCTAGCCAAGGAATATTACTAACCCAACTAGTAATAACGCAATTTTCATGTTTGAACTAGTCATCGTCATCAGCACTATTTGGGTACTAACTGACGACTAACTAGCTTTTAGTCCTGCTGGTACTACAAGTCCTTTGTTAGTAATACGACTGACTACTTTTAGCAGGTCAGCAGCAGCACCATCTCCGGGCCATGGCGTTCGGCCAGAGGCCCTACCTAAGCGACAGCAACTACCGGGAACTAGATAGCTTGCGGCGCAAATCCGACATCAACTTGAGCATGCCACCGTCACTCAGTTTCACGACGACAACAGTGGCGAACTCGCTAAGTAAACAAAGTTCGCTAGCTAACTGTTAGCAAAACAGAAATTAGTACTATTGTGTTCGGCAAAAACTAACTTACAAGACAGCTAGTTATTAACTAACCTATTCGAATAGCAGTTCCGTTAGTAGTAAAGCCAGGTGATGCTTGCTACTCGAGAGCTAGTTAGTATTAGATCTAGTAGTTAACCGATAGCCTCTTGCCTCCCTTACAAGAATCCATAAATAACTAGCTAACTAGCACTTAAACACTAGTAAATGCAAAATACCAGTAGCTAGCGCAGGTAGTGCTTGGTAATGCTAAGTGCATGTTTGCTATTAGTAGTGCTAACTGCTACCCTGTACAGTGTAGGGCTAATAAGCCTGTTAAAGTTAATCCAGGAAACTATTATTTGGCAATTGCTAAAGAACGCACGTTAGTAGCTGTTAATTACTACTCACTGCTAACTAGCTAGCTAGTTAGCTTTACCCTTAACTTAAGAAACTAGTGATGGCAACCATAAGCAACTACAATTTGTTACTGCACAAGAACTAGCTGATCATGCTAATTTGAACTAATGGTACTCAAAATCTAATTTACTAACTGTTTGGTTACTAGTTGACTCGGTGCAGCCCAGTTCGTTAGTATTTGCTAACACCGAAGCTCCGTGGCCGTCATACGGTAGCACCATCAGTAGCAACAGCAATAGCAACGGTAGCATTTCAGCCTACGCCTCTTACCCCGTGACTAACGCTACCTGCAGCCCCGGTAGTAACTACAACCCGCCTGTGCTACCTTACGCCGACCTGGTCAACGGGCCTGTCATTCACAATTCAGGTATCAAAGTTACTAGTTTAGCTAATAGTAAGCTAATTAGCAAGGTAGGGCAGCTAGTTACTAGCCGTCAAAATTGTTAGCAAAAGATGGCTGCTTAAACTACTTAGTTAAAAAAGCAACGGCAATCGTGCTAGTTAGCCGAATAGCTCACCACGCTAAGCTGACTCCTGGTCAGTAAGTAAAACTAGTTAGCAGGCTAACTAGCCAACCAGTTTAGCCCAAACCATCTTATTGATTTGAATTAGCTGCTTGCTAATTAGCAGCGAGTAATTCCTGTGGTTTTCTCTAGTTTGATCACGTATAACTAACTACTAACAAACCATAGCTAACTAATCGCTAGTTCTTTAACTTGTAATACAACTAGTTTTACTAACTACTAGAGTACTAGTAAAGTAACTAGCTCGCTTGGTTTAATACGGCGCCATCTAGCGGACTCTAGGCGAACTACATAGTTCGGCCAGGGAGAAGGAAAGCCAAAGGAGGGAAGCGGAAGTCATCCATCGTAATCACAATGACTCAAAGAGTTCATTTACGACTCGGGCTATTGTAATCAGCCTCGTGTTTTGACCGACACGGTGTAGTCAAAGCTCATGCTTGTGTGTGTGTGTGTGTGTGTGTCGGTGTGTGTGACACACGCGTTCTTTGTGTGTGTGTAAGTGTGAAACTACATTTTTATGGATTTTTTCCCCCTCGTATAACAACTTGGCATTTTGCGGTTTTTTCGTACAGTTTCGCCGGGTTGTGCAAAAAATTTCTCCTTCCAAAATTATAACTTTGTAAAGTTGCTTTCTCCTTGCATTAAATCAATTAAACTATATGACGTAATTAGAATTAACTACTACCTATTGAACTAGCCTATACAGCTTCTGTGTTATGTTTGATTGGATTTGGTTTGGTCAATGTTTCGAATAGCCAATTGAACCATCTTAACTAAAAGAGAGGATCGATTGATTTAACAACATATTAATTAATTTGTTTTAACTATACTCGGTATTTAGATATAATTATTAATTTGTTATATAAATCTAGCTTCCGTTAAATATTTCAGTTAGTAATTAACTTAAATAGTTTCACTTCACCTAATTATATTCACTTCTTCAATCAACCGTCCTTTATATTCCTTTAAATGCATATCCTGATTTCTAGATTAAGTTAACTTAAATATCGATTCTCCTTAATAGAAATCGATAACGATAAATTCGTTAATCAGTTTTTTCTTTAAAAAAAATTCCTTGTCGAATTTTCTTCCAGTTGTTTTGGACATTGGCAACGAGCGGAGAGAAAGAGAAAGGGAAATTAACGCCGCAGGCTACTAATGAATATTACACTGCTGCCACATTTCCGGTCCAATTAAGTCAAAACGCCCGACTCGGGCAACAGTCTTGGGGAAAAGAACCAAAAGACCAACCAAAAAATAAATTAAATGATAATAAAATTAAATTTAACATAAAAATGGCGCCTCCAAGGGGGGATCTTCACTCGTCATGTAAAGCCATTGAGTAATCATAATAACATCATATAGTCATTAAATTTAAGTGTTATCTTATTATTTAAATTTGATTATAATTAAGTTCTAATCTTTCATTGGAACTTAAAATTGATGGATTTATTTTTAAAGAATGCTCATTACAGCTAATTGTAATTAAGGTTATCTGAAATTTAGAATGGTTACGTTTTGAATACAAAGATGGGTTGGTTTGCTTGCAGGTATAGCCGACTGCGGTTCGGTGAACGGCGACTTTGGTCCGGAGCTGGCCATGTTGTCCGGTGTCCGTTACGCTGCGGTTTCCTCGTCCTCGCCGGGCAACCAGCAGCAGTGCAGCGATCTAATCAACCCGGTCGATCATTCCGTCTATCTGAGTTCCAGCGTCAGCTCGGCTGCTCAGATTTACCACGGACATCCATCCCTTGGTCATTTCAACGCGCAGACTTCCTACATCACCGCACCTGGGTGAGATGAATACCTGTTGAAATTAAGTTAATTACAGTTAACATTAACCGAATCTTGGGTTAAACTATTTGCAGTTATAATAGTATCGTTAAACTCGTACTTTATAAAAACTTGAAATCAGGATCGTTCCAGGATAGTTGCAAAGCTAGTTGTACTAGAGCTTTCAGTATTTACTTGATAGTAGAATAAAGCACGTGGCTAGGTATTTCTAACTATTACTACTTTTGCTATTACTAGTGTTACAACTAGTGTTACTGGATGCTATTTGGAAATGTACTAGAACTAAAAGTATTACTACTGTTACTAGTTACTACTATTGCAACTACTACTTCTACTACTTTTACTAATCACAGCCATCTTCCTTACTTGAGACTAGTATTTCAACTAGTTTAACTTACTACTCAGGCTTTTACTATTTCCTCTCTTGTTACTATCCTTCTGACTACTGACTAGCATAAGTACTTTTACTATCACTACTGCTATTACTACTGCGACTAGTTTAATGTCAAGGGCTATTAGTATTTCTACTATTACTAAATGCTTACTAACTACTTCGCTATTTGACTTTCAGCAACATGTTCTTTTACTGCTGCTACAACTATTGCTACTGTGACTTGAGAAAACCACTCTTACTATCACTATTACTACTTTTACTACAACTACTTTTACTATTAGCCTTACCTAACTAGTACTAAATGGTTTACTACTCCGCGCAGAACGGGTTCCACTTCAGCAACATACGCTCTCCTGGGTCACTCCTCGTCTTACTACACGGCGCCGAGTAGTACCTCCGCCAATAGCAACGTCTGCGGCACGGCTTCCCATCACGGGGGGATGTATCAAGCCCTGATGTATCCGCAGTACGACAGCCGCTACTCCAACGCCTTGTACCGCAGCAGCAGCAGCCGGGACGAGGAAGTGGCTAACGGGGAGCTGCACGCCCTGAGCGCCGGTGACGAGTCGCCGCAAAACGCGGCGGCGGCGGCGGGAAGCGTATCGCCGCCGCAGGACGCCGTGGCCCGCGCTACGGTCGCCGCCGATATTGCGGTTTGGCGGCCCTATTGAAGAGCATTTCAATCAATTGACGTTAGTTGACCAGATTGCTTTTTACCTTGCTCTCCACCCCGACTCCTCCTTCCATCACTGCAAGGGACCAAGAGAATTATATTTAATTGAATTCACTTCAACTTGATGAAAAGTAAAGTCAGCAGCGAAAATAACTGACACGAGACCAAAGAATTGTTTTCGTCTTCAAACCTTGTTTTGAAAAATAATTTAAAGAAAATTGATAATCCCTCAAGTATTTGTCAGCGAAGTGATCTCCCATGTTATGATATGAATTTACTTGACAAAACTTGTTTCCTCTGGTTGTTTAATTATATTTGAGAGAGAGAGATAATAAAAAAGTTTCTTTTTCCTTATTGCCAGAAACCAAAAGGACGAATTCGTAAATTAAATTTCAAAAACTGTCTCGTTTATGACGAGAAGGTAAATTGGTGTTTGGCGGCAAAATGCAAACGTTCAAATTCGCTTGTTCGAGAAGCAACTTTTTTTTCTATTTCAATAAAATAAAAGTTACTGAAATTTCCGTCGTTTTATGAATTGATTTATGAACCGTGTTAGCCGTCTTTTAACAAGCAATGGATTGCGGTGGAGCACTTCACTTGGAAACGATTTTTTCCCCCTCATTCACAACGCCAAGTGCTTCTCTCTTTCTCTTTCTACTTTGTCCGATTATTACATTTTGTATGTCTTTTCCTTATCAATTAACAAAGACAAGCACAAACATGAAAACTTGACGTTTCCAGAGAAAGAAACGTCATTTTTTTTTAAACAAATGCATAAACGTGGTCACCTAGCGTCCAATTCACCCACTATTTGCTAGTTCCGGTTCTAATTCACAGGCTGGAGACCACTGGATTTCTAAAAGATTTCAATTCAAATGATAATTGACTATACAATAACGCACATAATGAAATACAATAACAAAATAATTATAGTTAATGTACAAGTACACAGATAATTAACCTGAAATACAAATTTTAATTACGATATCAGTTTACACAAGAAATCGCCTTGGAAGATATTTTGTGCCATGCAAATTAATTTTTTTTATTTCTTTCGATTCATCTGAATTTTTTTTTCCCCAGTTGCGATTCCTTCACGGTTACTTCCAACAAACATCCGAGTGCTGATTTGTTCTAAACAAGTGCAATTTCAGTTTTTTTTTTGTTTTTTTAAATTACCCAGTAGATAAGGGGGGGGACAAAAATTAAAGCTTCCAAATATACGGTTTCATCAAGTTAACATCACACGAAAGGCACATGCATTAGAGAGAAAGAGAAAAAAAGGAGATCACTTCGATATTCATATAATAAATTACTCAAAAGGGGGGCAGGATGACCCGCACAAATTTAATTAAACTTTACTACTTTTTGTTTTAATATGGCGTCGAAATTGAACCATCCGGATTTGAGGCCAAAGACAATACAGGCGGGCGGGTGCTAGTTTCTCCAGGACAAACTCCAGGACCAGGACAAAAGGAGAGGAGGAAAATCCCATCACCCGGACGACTACGGTTTGGCTGATTTGACCCTGGCAGCAGCAGCTGTCTCTTCCTGCAAATCAGATTGGTTAACAGCAAGGCTAGAAGCAGAGGAAGCTGGTGAAACATTAGGCTGGGCAGTAGTGACCGGGGTAGCTGTTCCAGCCGCACCGGAATCGCCGTGATCGTGGTTTTGGTTGCCATTCTGACCCCAGATATTGAACTCCTGCGACACGCACATGGGAGAGTACATGCCGTGCAGCTGGCAAGGCACCTGCTGATGGGCTCGGCGCCTCGCACCGGGAAACAGATCCGTCTCCGATGAATAGGAATTGTCCAGCGACGGTCTCGACCAGGGTTCCGTGTTCCACGCCTGTCCCAGGTTGGCGTCGAGCGAGTTCCAGCGCTGCAGTCGGTTGGTCCGGCGCGGGGCGTGCGGATAGGTCACGTTGAAGGCGGACGGTGAACTCTGGACCGGCGTGGAAGTGTAGCAGCTGGGCGCGAGGTACTGGCAGGATCGAGCGAACTGGTTCGACACCATGCAGGAATGATGTGGACAGTAGGCCAGCGGTTGAGAGGACCAAGTCATCGGTGATTGCTGGTGGTGATGCACCGGGACGCGGGATTGCTGCTGCTGCTGGTGTTGTTGAGCCATGCCTCCTGGTCCAGAGTCGACCGATCCTTCCTGTTTGGGCTTTTTTTCCCCCCGGAAGGAAAATTCAAATATAATTAACGGTTTTTCAAACGTTGATTGGTGGGATTTACAAGAAAAAAAAATGACGGTGCAACCAAAACCAGAATCAGGTGAATGGAGGTACGGAGGAGTGTTTTCACGTGCTGCCCAGCTCAGTGTTTCCCAATACCAACTTTTAAAACTGAATAAATAGCAAATAAACAATTAGTTGTTAAACAGATGAATTTCAAGGAACTGGACAAGTGACAAGAAATGGGAAAACAATATCATCAGTTACTTATGTTAAATTGAATTAATATTTCATGTTAATGGTACATAATCAAAACAAAATTGACTAAAAATGACAATTAATTGGAATTAACTTACACTGAAACAAGGTACAGTCCAGAGCAAAAAAAAAGGGTTATAAATGGCAAAAACTATTATAATTTGTAACATTAATGATTTTATTTTGGCAAAATTAACCAACCGATTCCAACTTAACTTGACAAGTCTACTAAGTACTACTAGGCCTATACTCGGTAAGTTTTGGGTTGCTATATCTCTATAACTGTGAAAGTTATACGCAAATAGCGTTTTCCAGCAAGGGCCCTTCTTCACTGCTCTAGACTGTATAGAATTTTGAATGAAAAGATTCCCATTAGTTTAAAAAAAAATACAATATACTGTTGATGTAATCCATACTTGAGCAGCAGCGTGCGAGGCGCTGGCACTCGATGCTTCGGCCTCGTCCATGACCGCAGTCTCCTCCAGCGGCGGCGTCAGAGTGACCAGACTGTTGGTGGAGTCGTTCAAACCAGCGGGCAGGCTCTGGTCGTAAAGCATGTAACACGGCTAATTTCAAAAACAATTATTTCACGTATTAAACTCATTCCCTTTTAAGAATCGACTGAAGCGGAATCACGGAAGTTGTGGAATTTGATTGGATTTACCTGCATGGGAGAATTTTGGATCAAATATGGACTGCCGTGGGATCCTCCGTAGTGCGCCATGGGCTGCTGGATCTATTCAAAAACTCAGGTATAGTATAGTTTTACGTAACATGTATTTTGAATAGAATTAATAATAAATAGCTGAAAAAGCAGAATTAATTATTTTAAAATTTTCCCAAAAAGCGGAATTAGAAACCATGATTTTAAGAGCCCACAGGTAGTTATATGGAGATGCAAATCAATAAATTAAACGCCAGTAACAATTAATAAATGCAGTCTCAACCGGTAACGAATTCTGATACGCGATTAGCAGTATTGCGATTTCCAAATATTTTATCGTCCGAAAAAATTACCGAAATTGAAGATCAATATCGAAAACAGGCTCACAAAATACAATGTCTGATACATATGGATTGAAATGTATATAAATAGAATACTAATCATCATTAAATATAATATGTATATATGTATGGATATAATTAGGATAATAACCCTGATACATGCCATTATATTAGTTATATATTATTTATATTACGGTTTACATAGCAAGTTTAATTTTAAATAATTTATGAAATCTCAGTTCAAAAAACTAATAAGGTAACAACCCAGACGGTGTAATTACAATAAAGTTAACTAACATATTTTACGTATAGTTACGAAATGCACATTAAATAACTAAAAGAAATTTGACTGGAGCAATAAATCAATTCTAAATTATTATTACAATGTAAATAAAAACATTATTAAGATAATTCAAGACAAAACCGTACGAGTAATAATTAATTAAAATAATTAACATTATGTTATTATTTAAGTAATTAAAAAATTTTAACGATAATTCAATAATCTCCTTACGGGCGACACGGGCAACGTAGCATACTGATACTGGCCACAGGCGTTGCGGTAGTAGACGAAGTTCTGAACCGATCCCCCCTGCCCTGGAGCCTGGGTCGCGTACCAAACCTCCGGCTGCTGCGCCACCGGAACCGACTGCAGTGGAACGCTCAGTCGTTCCATGGACGGAGTGGAGAAAACGCTGGCCGGGTAACCTGGAGTTGATGGCGTCGGTGGACCGCTGCTACGTCCCGGAGTCTTTAAATGGTAAAAATATTCAGTTCAAGTTAATTACATGATTAACATCACATACAAGATATAATTTTAAATTTTAAACAAATAGTAGGCAAGTGATAATAACCAAACTGAAAACTTAAACTTTATATTATCCAAACAAAATTCAAATCATTAAACTATGGCCTAGGGTGTTGATTCGAACTACCGTCTGCTTCCTGTAGGCCGCTGCAACGTTCAGCCTCCTGTCCCGCAGGATGATATTGGTATCCTGCAAACAAACTAAACGTTATTCAACATAACGGTTTTAATCTCATACTTTTAACATAACCATTTTAACAGCAATTAAATTAACTCAAAAACTGATTTAAAATTACAACAATTTTACATATTTTTATTAGTATATTGTGTTTTAGTTGTCACTAAACTTTAAGATTGAATATATTTTATTGAAGTGGGAAAAGAATGAGTTTTTTCCCCTTGAAAGAACAGACCTGAAGGGCTTTGTTGGCTTCCTCGACCGTTTGGAAGGTGACGAATCCATAAGGTTTGGTCCTCGAGTTCTCCGTGGGGACTATTTTAACGTCAGTGACCACGCCGTACTTGGCAAACAGCTCAGCTATCTCGGCCTGCGACGGGATGGCCGGTAGACCGCCGATGAAGACCCGGTTGGGCACCAGAATCCCACTGGGCCCCTGTGCTGGAACGCCCGCCGGTGACGAACGCCTCGTTAATTTCGCAGTTTCAGCCTAGATTCACATTTCATTACTTAATATTAATTCATAGGATAATCGTACTTATCATATTTCTCTATCATTCTAATAAAATAGTACTAGATTAAAACCACCGGTGAAATCGATTTAACTAATTAGTAAAATTGATAATAATTAAAGACTGTGAATATCCCTCCCCATTCACTTTTACCAAATCTATATCTAGCAATTAACTAGTGTTTATTACATGTTATTTAAATTTAATTTAGATCTTGATATAAACATATTTCTCAGTTAATAATTACTAAATATGGAAGGGAATCAACGCATAAGAAGGGAAATAGCAAAGGCAGCAACGAGTGCGGTTCAGCCGGGGAAGTCGGACCGACATCATCGGAAACTCTGCGGGACAAGTCACTTCATCCCGTGTTATGATCGACAGGCGATTAACAGCCATCTCACTGACTTAATCATAAATAGAATTAAAGCCGATGTTGACGGTTAAAGCAGAGTGGGTTAATCGATTTCCAACCAATCCAAACTGCCATAAGCCAGCACTTCATCCCGAATGGACCCTAAATGTTCGTAGTCAAATTTCCTACTTGACATGAAATTAATGTTACTTTTGATTGAACTCGGCAAGGAAGCGCTCAGAAAGCTCATGGAAATGAAAAGACCACAGCGTTCTGGACAAAACGGTTCTCTCCTATGGATCCAAGATGGCGTCTACTCACCCCCGTCCCCCTATAGGAAACAGTTCCAACTGCTCGACTATCTTTTCCAACCCAACTCAAAAACCAATGACATTAATCCCTTAACGAATTCCCCAACATTCGACTCTTTCCAAATTTGATTAGCAATTCGTTATCTTAATTTAACTTTAAATTAGAATAGATAATAACGAGCGAGAGAGGTGTACTGCTGCAACGGTCCATGGAAAACGCTTACCATCGTGTATGCTGACTGACTGTGAGAGACGTTCTCGCCTCCTCGGGATCCAATTAACGACTGAACAGATCAGCAGAAGACCGGCTCTGGTTGATGCAAGATAAACGATATGATGGGATCGGGGAAAAGCGCCACTAGCGGGCATTTTAGGAACTACGCTTTCAAAATTTAAGTTATCGACTATTTTTCCCCTTTGATGACAATTATTGATATCCTTATTTACTTTATTGTTAAATTCATAAATCAACAAGGATAATTTGATATGGTAAGTGCGCTGTTAATACGTTTAGTTTAAAATTAAAAGTCATTGTTTTTCAAACTCGTTTGGGAAAACGTTCTTTGCGAAAAAGAACACTACCGCGGCTGTTTGGACCGGTGTTAACATTTCACAGCTTCGAGCGAAACAGGAGGTTTTACCTGTTCAATAACTGTTTTATTTTGTATAGAATTACCGAGAGTGCAGTAAAATTTAATCCAGTTATGAAACAAGATAATATTATTATCCTATTAATGTTGAGTTATTTTTTTAATTCTTCCCCCATTAAAAAAATGTTTAGGAATGTGCAATCCTTTACGGCGGATTACCAACACAATGAAGCTCATTGGAACCGAACCTTTTTGCGGTGGAGAAATAAGCGCAAAAGTCATAGGAGGATGACCTGTAACTATGTAGATTAGAAAACCCCTAGTCGATTGTTTGGGTGCATTCCAAGTATGACATCATCACAACTTGTTGCGTCATGTTCAAATGCTTTCCTTACGGTTTCAGCTGGTGTTTCTGAACGGCGATATCGACGACCGACTGAATGAGCAACTTTTTCCCTGTTGACTTTATTGAATCTATTCTTCTCGTGTAATTTCGCAAATTGACTGAAAATAAATATGTCGAACGCGCGTTATTCAAATTACACGATGTCATCATTTATTCAATAGGCTTTTCAAGATGATTCACACTGGGTTTTCGCCCATGAATTCGTTAAAAAAAAACTGAAACAGTAGAAAAAAACACAAGAATAAAACCTGGACAATAAAATGTCACTTTGGACCAAATTCTCCAAAGTTTCTGCACACAATGTCTTTCTTGGTTACGATAAAACCATTGCCTAATGTAGGCACTCTGCAAATCTCTTATTTTAAAAATCACACTTTCAAGAAGGAAAACAGTATTAACTGGGTTACAACATGCAGTGGGTAAAAAAAACAAGTCTTGTTTAAGAAAAGAGAGAGAATGTACAGCAGGATTCATTAAAAAAATTGTTGAAAAAAAACACAAAACAAACACAACAGGAACACAACCAGCTTCGAAAAAAATTGGGACCGTGCACTGCTACAAATTAACATGGGAATTTAAATTCGAAGCCCTATTCAGGATTTTATCTTTCTTCTTTATATTTACTTCGGGCAGGAAGGCACTGTTTGTGGAGATTAAATGCTCTTCACCATCGTTGGGATTCTACCGTCGTTTTCACCCTTTTTTGCGGTTGAACCCAAAATTAGGTTTACTACACTGGGGAGTTTCGGTGGTTGGAAGCAGCTGGAGATGACGGCTGCTGACCCGCTCCTCCGTTATTACCTGCAATAGAGATAATCAACCATAAAATCGAGAAGATAGGTAGATAGTTCGATAAACAGGTCGACATAGATATAGTTAGCTACATAGTTAGATAGATAGGTAGAAAGATAGACATACACACAGACAGACAGATAGATAGATAGGATAAATAGATGGACAGATATATATATATATATATATAGATAGACAGATAGACAGACAAACAGACAGATGGATAGATAGATATAGGTAGGTAGATAGATAGACCGATAGACAGATAGGCAGAAAGATAAATAGACAGATAAGCAGACAGACAGAGGGATAGATAGATAGATCGACAAATAGATAAATAGACAGACAAGCAGACAGATGGACAGACAGGCAGACAGATAGATGGATAGGTAGATAAATAAATAAACAGATAGATAAATAGATAGGTTAACAGATAGATAGATAGATAGACCGAGACAGGCAGGCGGATAGATAAATAGACAGATGGACTGACAACAGACAGACGGACAGATAGATACGATAGAAAGGCAGATAGACAGACAGATAGATAGACAAACAAATAGACAGGCAGAGAGATAGACAGATGGGCAGATAAACAGACAGACGAACAAGTAGACAGATAGATAGATAGATAGACACATAGACGAATAGAAAGACAGACAGATAAATAGATGATGAAGCATTAAAAAGATAATGTCTAAACTTACTCAGCTGACCGTTGTATTCGGTGGACTCCATCTTGAGGATGTAGGGGATAACGCTATCAATGTGCACGGCTCCGATGAGTCCAGCGAAGAAGAGCTCCTCCATGAGGGCCGGCTGCAAAGACCGCAGGAGTGGCAGTCGCAGCAACAGCTTGGGGAAGCGCTGCTCGGCCTCCTGGGGCCACGTTTGACTGACGTAGGCCTGCAGCTCCCTGAGCAGGCGATCGTGGATGCGCTCCATGTGGCGGCTGTGCGACGAACCGGCGTGATCCGGGCTGAACAGCACCAGTGCTTTCAGGTAGGCGTATTCGTTCTCGTCGATCTGCAGCCGAGACATGGAGTTGACGTAGTCCTGCAGCTTGAGAACGTGCTCTGTAACCTGGGAACACAGAAAAGTTCAACTTTTTTTTCCCCTTTATTCTCATTATATTCAAAAATATTATTTAGTTTCAATAATTAACACTTTTACAGATCTAGATTTAAAGATCGAATTCGTTATTATGATTATTACAATAATTTACTCTTTATTACTGATTGGAGTGCGTCGGTTGCAACTCGGTCAGAATTACCAACACTCGTTTATTTCATATTTCTATATGTAATTTTTAAATCATGTTTTTTATTATTTTGAGGGAAAAATCGATATTGTTCACTTTTACAGGAGAAATAAACATATCCACTTAATTATTATGATTACTATGATCAATATTACCATCATCTTAGGTAACTGATCTTACCTGTTTAACACGTTGCGTAGGTACTTTATCCTGCGCTATAGACGCCTGCAGTTGAGTGATGATGGCAGTTAGGATAGCCGGCAGTGACATGACATGGCAGCATTGGGACATACCCAGGACAAACAATTCGGACCAGCAGCCTCTCACCAAAGATATCTGAAGTTCCGACCTGAACATTTAAAACAGTTTGATTATTTGAATCAAGTGGGAGGAGCCGCAACACCTGGACCGCCCCTTTCCATTTAATCCCTTGTATAATAATCTACTTTGGGAATATTTATTTAGATATCAAAATCTCTGCCAAGTCAAGTACATTCAACGGACAAGACAATAGGACTGCTGTGTAGTTGTCTACTTACGGGAGCAGCTGGAAGGCGGCGATGGAGCGGGCCCAGTGAACCGAAAGGAAGAGGAGGCGAGACGCGCTCTCGCAGATGTAGTGGGCGTTCAAGAAGACTGGCATCGGGGACGGGGTCGTCAAATGGAACGGGACGTTGCCGTCTGCTATTATCGGCCCGTCCAGTTCCATGAGAGGATCATCCTCGTAATCGGCACCCGCAGCGCCCTGGTTTCCTCCGTTCATGTTCTGGAAACGACGACAAACATCGGGTTTTCTTAGTGGTAACACAATCTTACTGTTGAATTTTATGTCGCAATACCTTGGCCATTGTGTCGAACGCTTTCGTGATGAGGTTTTCTTTGGCCAGGTGTAGCGCGCTGTTGACCATCTCTCCGTTGGTCGAGGCCGAGTCCTCCGAGTCGTCGTCCTCCTCCATCTTGACTTTGACGGGCGTCTGCAGGGAGCTGTTCTGCACGGCCGCCGAGGCAAAGGCATCGGGCCGGATGCTGGCCAACGACGTCACCACGCTGGCTAAGGTACTGAGATCAGTGTTCCACGGTAGACCTTTAACAAAACCGCCGTTTACAAAAACAGTCCCAGAGGAAAATTTTAAATGTATTGGCGATTTACCTGGAGAAGGAAGCGTCTGACCACTGGCCGAGAGCGCGCTGTTAGCACTGAGATCACTTCGCAGGAATAGGTTGGCGGTGGTTAGTAACGAAGGCGATTCCGACTTCTTGTCGCTGGCTGGCTTCCGTTCCGACTGTACAGCTGAAATATTACAAAAAGAATTAAAATGGAAACAATTATTTCCGCACTTCGAAAAAAACAACGTCTGCAAGAAGCTAGCCGTGCGAAAGCTCAGGTTCAAACGTGGGGTATGTTTGTAAACATTGACAGGACGCCATCTAGCGACAATTACAAGAACAAACTACAGCTAATCTAAGTCGATAACGACAGCGAAAATCAAGGGCAAGGTAGAAGAAAGTGGTAAAATAATATGTACCTTCGACGTTATCAAAGACATCCTTTTCAATTAAAGTTTCAATATCTACTTAACGTTTACTTGGATTTCAAACTATCACCAATTTATATGAAAATGAAACGAAAGATAGGTGTAAATCAAAGACACCGTGACAGACGTCTTTGATATCATCAAAGATAACAAGGTTCACAAAAGGAAAACCATATTTTAAATCAACAAAGGTGAGAGAGCGAAAAAAAAACGGAGGTGCGTAGACGAACCACCCAAGAGGGTCGAGAGATCCTTACAGTCACTGCGCATGCCCATGGAGAGGCACTTCTGCAGGCGACAGTACTGACATCGATTGCGATGATGTTTGGTCACTTCGCAGTCCTTGCTACCGCGGCACGTGTAGCCCAGCTGCTTGCGGATGGAGCGCTTGAAGAATCCTTTGCAACCCTCGCAGCTGATGGCCCCGTAGTGACGACCTGTCAACAGCAAACCAAAAAATTCAAATCTCGCGCCAAAAACGCCCAGCCAATCAAAATCCAAAGTAAAATACAAAAACTGATAAGTAAGAATACCAGAAGCGCGATCGCCACAGACGACACAGAATTCGACCGACAGCGACATTGCGGGTCGAGAGTTTTTTTCCGAACTTGAGAAGCTTAGCAGAGAGGCAGGAGAACTCGTTTCCATATCATCAAACAGCAAACGTCAAAAAGGGTATCCGTTGCAAGGGAATCAGATCCGTTCCTTTATTACCCTTTCTTGTTTGTTGCTGGTTGGTTGTCTTGACTTTCAGTTTTCTCAATTATCCCCGGCTCCGGTTGAAACTCTTCACAGCATCTGCCATAAGACAAATTCACAAATTACATCGAAATTTAGATTGAAATATGAAGTAGAGACGAGGAAAGTGACGGTCGATGTTCCCCGTATAGGTGGCGACCGTTTTGGGGAAGCATCTGTTGCGGGATACTTTTCGACGCGCGGTCGTGAACTCACGTGACCACGGTTGGCCGAACAGCTAACACCGACAGGTGGTCTATTATTACGATACTTCTTTCCGCATCTGTAACCTTGGCTATTATCCCACTAGGACCCTGTGTATCTATAACGCGCACCCACTGCAGCGACACACTAGGGGGTGTTAAGAACATCTTCGTAGTTTTTAACTTATTTAATATCCCCGGTGAAGGAATTCTTCCATCAAAATTCCCCTTCTTCATTAAAGGGGCAAACTCTTTTTTGATGGCCAATTAAATAAATGAGTGTATTTTAAAGGTTGGTATTTCATGTAATTAACGTAGGTATGTTTATCTAGTTAATAATTCTATTGGATCGTAACCAAGTTGCTGTATCCAATGAAAAAAATTCAAACTCAACTTGCAATTTTAATTAAAGTTTAGATAGTTACTCTGTAAGAATTCCATTAGCTTTTCAAATTTTGCTCAATTCTTTTGATTGGTCTACTGGTCAACATGCCCAACCAATGGGAAAACTGGAATTTAAAATTGAGTAAACTGACCTGGAACTCCAATTAGGTCAGAAAACCACTTTACAGTTGAAATGGTTAAGTTAATTTGGTGCTCAACAAATTAAATGGCACTTCAACAAGAGTCAATTATCACCTTTGAATTTTTCGTTCAAATCTTCTGTTAATTTTCAATTAAGGAAGCCAAAAATTGCTATTGGCCGATTCGTAAAAAGTGATCAAAACCAATGGGATAATTTGGAATTAAAATCTGGATAGACTGACCTGGAATTCCGATTGGGTTAGAGAGCCTCTTTTTGAAGTTGAAACGGCAAAGTTAATTGGGTGCTCGTGCGGGAGAGTGCGAAACAGCACGGGCGACGAGTGACCGAGTGACTGCGGCCAAGCAACCGCGGCCACTTGGTGGTCGTCCCGCGCAACTGGCGGCGCGACTCGACAAGTCGCTGACCTGTGTGCTCCATGCTGCAAGCACCAGCAGCCACCCTCTGGTCCACAAAAGCTCCCCTATAGAACCGTGGAATTCTCAACGTCTGTTCTGCTCAGGATTCCCATAATATGAATCTCAAATCGAGTCAGTGATTCCTGGTGAATCACGCGCGAGATTTCTGAATCTCTGAATCTAAAAGCAAATCAAAACGAGATTCTACAATCCCTGTGTGAATCCTACGACCTAGGAGCTACCTAAGATTCTCAAATGATTCTCTACGACATTCTTGTCTATTGATACAGTAATTGCCAGTGAATCCCACGTATGACTCAAGGCCGTCCCATATCCGTCATTGACTCGCAATGACTCTTTTGATAATTCTGCATAGTGGATGACCCATTGAAGTTAAGTTTCAAATATCAACTAATTTAAGTTAAACAAACTTTAATTAACGATTCGACTTTGGCAAGACTATGGTTGACTCAAACAGCTCCCACATCCATAGAAATGACTCACGATGACTCAATTCGGCAGTTCTATAATAACTTCGATATCAAGATGATAAATATGAACTAAGTTAAATTAACTTTAATTAACTATTCGACTTTCACGTGAATATAACTTTTCAAATGTAAGGGTTTTGCAGCATCATTGATTCCAATCGCTCACACATCCATAGAAATGACTTCGATGATTCAATTCGATCTCGAGATGATAAATTTTAAGGCTAAAATAAACTTTAATTGACTATTCGACTTCGGCAAGACTACAAGTTTACAAATGTTGGGTTTTGCAGCATTCGGCTTCAAACTGAATCACAGTTGACTTGATACTTTAAAGTGAAATGAGTCGAACCGTGATTGGGTGCAACTGGCGCCACTTGGCGCGAGAGAGGGTCGACTGCAGTTCGTGACAGGTGGGTGACACGTTCACGGACCTGTTCATCTCTAACGATGACGCTGCTTCTTTTCAAATCAAATCGCCTGCCCGCTCGTCCTTTTCTCTCTCTCTCTCTCTCACACTGGCTTATGGTCTCGACGCAACACCTGTTAGCCTCAAACTGGCCGTCTATAACCTCATCAAGACCAGCAGCAGCAGCAGCCTCTCTCACCAGCATTCTTCGCCAGCAACCGACTTTCTTCTTCTTCTCTTCCTTCATTTCCATTCTTCAGTCTCCGCATTCTCAATTCAACTTTTGAATCCTGACATAAACAGGATTTTAAAAAATTAACATTTACTTGTTGAAAGATTAACCTCTAAGTCTACTGTATTACTGATAATTGATATAAAGTATAATTTGCAGTTAAATTTAAAGAGTAAATTTATGTAACTTAATCTCTTCTTAATCGCATTGATCATCTAACCTTTGATCCTGATCCAAACAACAGTTAATTTACGCAATACTATATAATTTACTATACATTAGATTTAGATTAACTTATTAGATCTTAGACAGAAGTATTAATTAACTCGTACGGTGCATAATAAATAATTTCGATTGACAAAAGACAGCGGACTCGGCCAGGTTATACAAACTGTAAATGCGTGATGATGCAAATTGCGGCCGCCACTGTCTCTCCTAATGAAGATATTATGCGCCACGGCGAAAGGCTATTTGTGTATCAATTGAAACAAAATGGCGTCCGCCCCGTTCAAAAGGAAGCTGGAATGTCATCAAAGGTTATAGAGTAGCTAGAAATCGTCGTGTCGCACTGCTGTTTGAAATATTTAAAAAAATATATACATATTCGTTTAATGACGCCAGATGGCCTTAATAATTCGCCTCTATTCAATCTCCCTATTGATATAATTATCTTACATTTCAGGGTCACTGGCTCGATAAACGGGTTCTTAACCTTTCCCTTTACACGGTCTATCAGGTGAAAACTGTAAACACTTTATACTGCCACATTTTGAAAAAGAATTCCAATTCTGTTTAATCAACAGCAACTGAATATGCTACTGAATACCACTGAATCATTCTTTATCTTATTTTTACAGTAAACAGATATATAATATCTTTTTTTTCTATTTTACTTCAAGATTTTTTTTCTCGGAATGTGGCATGGTATAACCCAGGGGGAAACTTCCTTGTATTGTTCGCAGGCATTAAGGCTTCCTCTCCCAAACGTTCGGTCATGTGCGGTCAAGCTGCGTCCACTGACCCCGTTCCGCTGGCCGAATCCGGTTGTTCCCGCATTACACATTTCTCCGCAGTCAACTTGTGTGTGAATCTACCCGAGAATCTTGTATACGGTGGCATTTCGAGAACTGGTTCTCAAGTTCCCCCCCCCCCATCATTGATAAATTGAAGAATTAACTGGAATTTTCATCAAAATTTACTGTCAAAACAACAAACAAAAGCAACAATAGCAGCAGCAAGAACAGTAAAACGACAGCTGGAGAAAAGATAAACAGTAATGAATCTATCTAGCTTCGAACACGGTTACTAGTTCAGTCAGTCTAAAATTCACGAAACTTATTTCCGAAAACTGCCACCAGATGGCGCTGCAACTAAATCGCCTTCCCTTTCGAACGAGGTCCTTCTAACCCTGTGATCTTCAACTTACAATTTCGTGTTATAGTGAGTCAGGTTACATCAATGATACATAAACAGTTACACTTAACTAAGTAGTACAGATCGAGTAGAAAATAACACTCCGAAAGTCAAAGAACGCGTTGACCGTTGAAGCCCCGCCCCCTGTCGGGTTGAAGCCCGCCAACCCGCAAGCGCGGTTCCAGGCCACGTGGTGACCTCGACCGAAGGCGAGGGGGGAAGAGGAGGCGGAGGGTGATTCGAAAAACCCCCCAACTCACCCGCCGCCCCCAAGGGACTTTACACAAGTTCGACCAACAACGCAACGGCAGCTGGGCGCGCGCGTAACGATCGATGACCCGGGTTCACCGAACCTCTTAAACCTTTCCCATGTCCTTATTCTTTTTCAAACCGGCAGAAATAACAAATTATCGAGATATGTTTTAATCTTAATTACGGTAATTAGCACATTAAGACTTGTACTGCTCCAACTGACCAACGAATATGGTGTAGCAGCTTTGGGATTACATCTAGTATAGATTTTGAGGGACAGGGATACTATGATCTTACTTGAATTTGGCGTTCTATCTATTTTCGAAGTTGCAATATGTCCTTTAATTGCGTAACTTAATATAACATTAACACTTATGCTATATACTATACTATAATAACAATTAAATTAAGTTTAATTACTCTTATAGAAAAAGTAAGCTGTCGACGAGACATGCTGCGGACTTGGCATTTGACACAGCGGCGGCCCCGCAGTCCACGGGGTGAAGGCCAAATAGGCGGGGCTTACCGCTACCACCCCCATCCTCCCCGCCCCCTCTCCCTCTTCTTCCAGCCCCCCTCCCCCCGTTAGAACAGACAAACAATCGTCC
Source organism: Leptestheria dahalacensis (assembly GCA_022114935.1). Classification (NCBI taxonomy): domain Eukaryota; kingdom Metazoa; phylum Arthropoda; class Branchiopoda; order Diplostraca; family Leptestheriidae; genus Leptestheria; species Leptestheria dahalacensis. The sequence goes on from JAIQCU010000926.1 coordinate 21,664, forward strand.
AGGAAGGGAGTCTTGTGCTACTACCCTCCTGGCCATATCTAGAGCGCGTGAATTGAATTTCAATGGGTATTTTTGGCGTTTAAAAGGAAAGGTTTCCCACCCGTTTTTGCAGAGAGAAATCCAGATTAATGTTTGATTAAGCTAGCCCTAATTACATGAGTGAATCACTATTGATTTTCACTTTCAGGTCGGGGTAGGATTGAGGGGGGAGGGAGAAGGAAGGGGGGCACAAGGGTAAAAAAGAAAGGTCAAAGGTCACGCGCTCCGCCCGCCACAACAGCAGAGAAAGTTTTAATATTGGAGAAGCCAAACAAGTTTTCCCGACGATCTCGGTAATCCCTTTCGGCTCCACAACCTTTTAATCGTTGCATTTTAATACACTTTTCAATTTTGTGTTCTCTCCCATACACAAATATCTTAAAAGAAGGAATGACACACAAGTAAAATTCCAGTTTTTCCCCCCCCCGAAAAAACTGGGTATTTGCACTGTCCTTCTACTGGGCAAACCTTTTGTATACACCGGTTGAAGAGATAGGAATCAAGCGTGAGGGGCTATCCGAGGGAAGTATAACCGTATCCCAGTATGCCGATTACTAATTAACAATTCAAATCGTTCAGGTTTCCATGTGTAACCGGTTCAGCTGAAAAAAGACTATTACGGGAAAAGCGTGTCACTTTTACCGTCATCACGTGACTGGCAAACTGACTGGAGATGGTGCGAGAGAGAGGAGAGGGAGAGAGAGAGAGAGGGAGGGAAAAACGACGGAACATATCTTCCGTGAAAGTCAACGGTCGAAAGGTCACGTCCCTTCGCCTTACCAAAGGTCGCCAGGGTGGTTCAAACTGCAAAAACACCCGCCCCGGCTTTTCAGACCTCTAATCTATTGGCGGGTTCAGTTGCAAGTATTGTGAAAACCAATTCATAACCTTGCTTGTATCAGGATTTGAAATGTGAAAACATACCTGTGTGATTGGTTAGACGAAAGAAATGTTCCGATTTTAGGTGTTTCCTTTAAGGCAAAAAGAGAAAGGGAGCGGGCGGGCGCACGACTAACCCTTGGCCCGGTCAAGGAGCAACTAGCCCGTTTCCCTACCTGTATGCTCGCAAAGGTAACGCGGCGTAACCTAATCTCTCACCCCGCCCTCCTCCACCTCCTCATTCACTCCCGCTGCAGCCCTGTTTTTCCCCCTTGGCCTTACGGACTGTGACGTCACGGGCTATCACATTGAGGAATCAATTTGTTTTATGCCTTCTATTCCACTATCGCTTCACAAAGCCGTAATTTTTTCCAGCTATAAATGAATTTGAACCTCCCCCCAGTGGCCAGTCACGACCGGCGCGTATATTTCAATTGGATGCCATCAACTTGAAACCTCAGCTCGAGTATAAATCGATAGCTAAGTTTTTTGTTTGTTTCAAGTCGATACTTTAGAACCAGCTTACTCGTTTCCTTTGGGAAAATGTCACGAAGTCGCCCTTCCTGTTGCGCGCTGCCGATATAGAAAACCGCAGAGCGAAACTCACGCATGCGCTGCTTAAGTATCGATACGCAGGGTAAGCGAAAAATATATGAATAATATCGATAGTGTATGTGTCACCAGACGTGCGGCGTACAGTGCTGAAACGCAAAGGAGTTGAAAGGGGCTTTTTTCTGGGTCAGCTGCACACCCCTTTCACTTTCACTTCTCCTTGTCTCGAATAATATTTGGACAAGTCCCGCGCGGGATGCATCCGTGAATTGGCCAGTTTGATCAAAACCAGCACGTGGAAGATTGCAACGAAACTCACACAGTTATGTTATCGTGATAAGATGACGTTTAAACAGACTTACCCGGTGAAAGTGAGAGTCGATTAAAACATCCAAAATGAGGGTGTAGTTGACCAGCGTGAACTCGGAGCGTGTATGACCTGGCCGCGACCCTTTCCGTTATAGTCTCGAGGGGAGGGCTTAACTTGTTTATGCTGCGGAATCTCTAAATTAGTCCTTGCGTCTGCCGATAGATGGCGTTTCTAGTTTTTTTGAATTTAACATTCCCATTGTCCCCATGGCAATCTTTAGCCCTTAATTGGACTAATAAAAGTGACTTTTATCTTAATTTTAATCGGACCCTAATGAAGGGCATGTATCATTAATGACACATGGATGTTTCTATCACGTGTTAAACGTTTCAAAGAAGGGATTTGGAGGTAAAACATTACGGAACACTTTTAGCTGTTGCGGTAAAACTGTGTAACGTGTACCCCTCCCCACCGGACGTTTCATGCAAAGAGATCATTAATATCCGCGTTTGATATATGTATTTATATATGAACGATCGTCCGGCTCAATGTCCCGCGTCTTCGTATATAGCGTCGGTGTGTTAGCCAATGTGTTTATTGTCACGGATACCATGGCAACGGAGGGAATTTTCTGACAGCAAACAACACGCAGTGTTGTAAGGCAACGGCAACCTTTTGCTTATATAGTGTCAAACACCGAGTTGTTGACCAGGTCAATCTTGCACCGACTGGCTTTATGAGTGCTGGAACTACCAGGATTGCTAGTATCATGGATAGCCGCAGTTTCGATATGGAGAACAGGGATCCGAACAATATTAACGACCATCTTCAAGTAAGCTTTTACTTGTGTACTACTCCTAATTCTCGTATAAATAACAGTTGATTTATGATTACAGAGTTATTTTACATTTAGACTAATGTAATTTAAACCAATTATAATTTCAACAATAGTTTAAACGTATTACTATAACTTTAAAGTACAAGTTTGTACTGCATCTGCAAGTTTGATGCACTCATTGAACTAATTACACAAGTTGCTGCAACTATAGTTAGCCAATTAACTCTTGACTGTTTGACTTACTGCACTGGGAAGACTAACTTGCTGTGTAACGTAAATATGGGCGCTGTTATACAGGTGCATGGATGGCTAAACTCCTTTCAATGGCAATAGATTCGGCGAGTAACTAAGACATCTCAAATATGATTTCAGTTAGATATTCAACACTTTGGTTACCGACAGTTGCTTTCAGTAAAGTTACCAGCAAATCGTCAGTTAAAATCAGGTTAGCCGTATATGTCCACAACTTATTTTGATGAACACCCATATCGTTATTCGAATATGTGTTAACTATTAAAGCAGTATAACTAGAATTAATTTTAACCTGGTGATTTGATTAGGTTTCATGGGACGACGTGATTGGTGAACCTGACGGTATCTACAGCAACCAATGCATCTGGAGTACTTCGTACAAATGCTACCGGACTTCGAAGAACTGCTGCTACCAATTCCTGACCATCATCTTCGCACCGGTCATGGCCTTTTGCATGGGTTGCCAGTTCGCTTGCTTGGCTTTCCAGGTAATTTACCTTGTGTGCCATCGTTAGAAACTGGTTTCATCAGTGAAATAGTTAAGTTAATTTAATTAATGAATTCAGCATATCTGGTGCTTCGCTCCCTGCTTGCGCTGTTTGAAAATCAACTGCTCCGTCATCCGCGACTTTGTAACGGTCATCCTGCAAGGAATCTGCGGCCCTTGCATCGAGATTTGCGGTCTGTACTTTTCCAAAGTCAAAGTGAGATATCAAAAACTACCTGACCTGATGGAAGAGAAGGATCCCATGACTGTTTGAACCCGTGTTTTCTATATAAATAACATATAAACCAACGCAACACGTTCTTCTCTATATGATCTCCCACAGTCTGGTGCCTTTTTTTAAACTTCTCAAACTTGTAACGGTGCGTGGCATTCATTCAACCAAACTACTTACATGACAGTATTATTCTGGATACGCTGCTTTTATACTGACTATCGTAATCAAAGCGAAATAAACGGCTCAGAATATGTTCCATGAAAATTCATTTCAACTTAACGTTCTGTCTTAAAAGAATAGCGGCTTCCTCAGTTCAATCAACGGTTAGCTAAATTTCATTTTAAAGCAAAGTTCGACAGTATTATTAGAATGATTTTAATATAATTGGATGTTTAAATATAACAAGCTGAATTAGAATTAATTTCAAGGTCAGTAAAGGCAACTTGAACTTTTTGCGATTTGGCAACGGTGCATTTGTCCAAGTTCGAAACAAGTTCGAACGCCTTGTTGTTGAACTCGAATAGTCGAACCGCTTGGTAAGGTATTCACTGTCCTTTATACTTTAAATATGCATTAATCTTTTGTGTAACATCGTATTATCTTGTATCCTTTGTATGTAAGCTTGAAAATGGCATTATCTGTCAATTCAAACCAGATACAAACTATCAAACTATCACAATATAAAAGGTTTAATATCTTAGATTCGCATCCTATAATTTAAAAAAGGTCAAACTTGACCATGTTCCATCATCTTGTCACCATGTGTTACGTAATATATAACAGTTCGCTTGTTATTACAGAACTGCTTTCGTGTCCTTACAGTATCGTCAAAACTCGTCAAACGCAGATTGAGAACGGGATGGACGAGGAATGCGAGCTTGACATCCCGAGTCCGCGGCCAGTCGACGACACTGCGGCTCTCTTGCCGGTGGCGTCATCAGCGTCGCCCGGTGGGACGTCGGAATGCGTCGAGAGCTGCGTGAGTTTTATTCAGATGTCCTTTATTGGAAACTGAATAATCGATGAACAGTATATAAATCAAATTTCAATAATAAATATTTGATAATTTTTGATTTTACAGAAAGATGATGCTACTGATCTCAACGGTACTTCGGCCGAAGCTGACCCGATAGAGCAGTGCGTCGAGGATATCGTCATGAGCTCTTTGGTGAAGCAATTCTTCGACAACCTGGATAAAGTAAAAGATAGAATATAATCTCATATAACGGTTCATATGACTTTAAATATTTCAATTTACTGATAAATTTAATCATTTAAAAAACGCACAGGAAACGGACGAACTGAGAGAGTTAGAGGAAACCTTGGAAACCGACATTACTGAAAAACAGAGAAAATTGAAAAATCTGCAGAATCGAGTGGCTCACGAGACTGGAAAAGCGCTGGAGAATCTGAAGAAAAGCTCGAAAATTCGCGACTTTCTCAAAGCTTGTACCGAGGGTAAAATCCTTTCTCTTGAAGATTATAAAACAATTATTAACTTATTAGTATGATATCTTATTATAATATATATTATATTGAATTAGATGATAATATGTTTCTTAATATTCCATTATTTTTAATTTGTAGAAAAGTTTATCGAACGCACGGAAGAGAAGATAAAGGACCTTGAAGCCGCGCTGGAGCATTTGAAAGAGGTGCGAGAAAACTTGACGTTAACTACGTTTTAATCCAATTAACCCACGAGTGTTTTAATTATAATTGAGGGCTACGCTGAAGACAAAATGGAATGCAGTTTTCACTGACGAATAGATGAGATCGATAGTTTGAACAGTACAGGTAGATAGATAGGCAGGTATATGGATGGGTGGATGGATGGATGGATGGACGTATGGATGGATGATTAGGTGTTAGGTGATTCGATGTTATGGATGGGTGGAGAGATAGATAGATACATAGATAGATGGGTGGATAGACAGATAGATAGATAGGTACATAGATAGACAGATGGATGGCTAGTTGGTGGATGGATGGACAGATAGATAGATAGATAGATAGATAGATAGATAGATGGATGAATAGATAGACAGATCAATACAGATGGATAGATAGATAGTAGATAGATAGATAGATTATTGTCGTCCTATGAATTATAAGACCATTAAGTACTTATTTCGAGTAAATAATCAAATTTTACTCTAAAACATTTCAGGAAATGGCGACACGCGATTTGGAAATGGAGAAATACCTGGCGCAGAGAGAAAAGCAGCTAGACGAAGTTTATGATTTGAGAAGTATGCGGCTATCGCCCCTTTTTAAAATAAATAATTCGATATAGTTAACTTTAATTTTGTTAACTAAATGAGAGTACAGAATTAATTCAAGTTAACATTTCGTACGAACTGAACATTTCATCCGCGAATATTATTCAAATAACTTATTACTATTGGGGTTATTACTGACTGCATGTGATGAACATTTGCCAGAATTAATGACACCACGATACATTAATAATGGATACAGGAAACGAGGTCAAGCGAAAACTGCTGGAACACATCCAACAGCTAGGCTACGCGACCGAGCAGGAAAGACTCTCTTTCGAGGAGCAGAAAATCGCCGAGTCCAACAGAGTAATCGAATAAGCCAAAGTTAATTGAACTTACATTTTAAAATGTCAGGCTATTACGAATTATTCAGGCTTATATTTTTAAATCGATAACTGAGAAATTTAGTATTACTTATATTATTATATGACGTATTTACACGGATTGGAATAATATAGTTAATATTAATTTAAAGTAAATTAACTATCGATTTCAGTCTTTATAAACAATCGATCATAAGATTAGCAGCAGAATCTTCTTGTTATATTTTTAATGTCTCAAATTAGTTTGACGGAGCCGTTTCGCAGTTGAGGACGACGCTCACCTCCTTACAGCAGGAAGAACAGACGCTGAAAGCCGAAGTGGAAGCCCTGGAAAAGCAGCTGTTAGACTTGCGCCAGCCGAGAAGAGTAAGAATCGCCAAATCACTTAGATATGAACTTAAATACTTGTGATAATTAACGGAGTAAGCAATTAATTAGCTAATTAATAATCCTCCTAAGGTCCGAGGTGTCAAAGATTGAGTGGAATTAAATTCGACCGCATTTCAACTGCAATTAAAAGTTACTTAAGTTAATTTAGTTTAAATATTATATCTTAATTAGTATTTAGTAAGATACAGGAAGTGAATTTAATGAAATATAAATTCATTCATTAGGATGCCGGATCAGCCCGAGAGAAGGACCAACATTGGAGACCGAGAAAAGCTGCCCATACTTTATTCCCCAGCATTGCAGCGTTGCGCCAATAACCAGCCAGTTTCGATAAATTAACTGACATACTTTTGTATTTCATCTTTTTCCATTGGCGGGAATCAACATAAGTTGAAATTAAATTAAAATAAAATATCAAAATTAAATAGCGCTGAATTATCAATCAAACGGGCAGAGAAGCTTTCTGCGGACATTTTATTTGCGGACGGCGAGTCTCCCGCACCGGAACTGGACGCAGTTGTCGCTGTTCTTGAAGGCGTCGACGTAAGGTGTCATCTCTCGAGAGGCGAAGCGTTCAGCAATGCTATGAGAAATTCAGTTTTCAGTACGTATAAACATGCGTTTCAGTATATTGTTTGTACCCAGAAAGAAGCTGTCCCTGATCGTACTGGCGAACGAATCCGCCGAGTTCGCAAGTCATCCGCTGGAGACACTCCTGGCCTTCGAGGGCAGCCATGACGACGTTGGTCAGACCGTCGATCTGGGCGTCGCTGGCGCCGGTGTCGCGACGGCGGCGTTCCAGGGCGACTCCCTGCAGCCCGCTGAAGATCTTGCCCTTGATGAGACCCACCAGACCCAGGAGCACCTTCACCGTGATGATGACACCGATCACGAAGAAAGCCACGTGGAAAATGGGGAACAGCAAATCGCCTGTAAATTCAAATTAGTAAAGTTTAAATGTTAAGTAGTTAATTAAATTATCAATTGACATTTAGACGGCATACCTTTGAAGCCAGCCAAAGCCCCCAATGGCGTCCGAGTTTCGAAAGGAGCCTGGAACATTGCTGGCGGAGGAGGAGGACCCTGAGCGTAGTAACCACCTTGCGACTGCTGCGGCGGGATTCCGTACAGCGGCTGGGCCGGAGCAGCACCGTAACCTTCGGCAGCAGCAGCGGCGATCAGGGCAGCGACGAACAAAGCAGCGCGGATCATTTTTTTCCCTATCCATGGAAAGTTGAAATATTAAATAAATAGTTAAATTTAAACAGGGTTAAGTTAACTGTAATTAAACGACGAACCTGTCCTGGAAGGAGCGATGAAAAGCTATAAGACCGAAGATGAGAAACTGGAAGGTGCGAATGATGCTGGACTCGATGGATGGGATCTGCTTTTATACGGAACCGCTGGTGACCTTCTCTGACCTGAGGCCATTGCGACTTTCTAGGTCAAAGGTCAAACACGGAACTAGACGGGGGATTGTCGAGCTGTGAAAGACTTCGTCCACATTTTTTAAAACAAGACACATTACCATTAACAGTAATTGAATTACAATACATGAACTGGGCCACATTTCAATTACAGTCAAGTTCTCTGTAAATCAAACACGACCCAGTTAAGTTTATTATAATTAGTAGAATTAGATGTACAGTAAGTCTGATAAATGACTATTGCATTAAGGTAGATACTAACGGTACCTTTTTCAAATCTTCAGGGATCCGTCCCAGAATTGCGCCAGAAGAACAGAAAAGGTCAGCTACCTGGGTACCTGGTTTGAACTTTGACCTCGTTTCTGGAAACACATCCGCATCTACTGCAGCAATATTAACGACGCAGGCAGCCACCAACAATATACAGACTTGAAATAGACATACGAATAGGTAAACCCCAAAACAGTTGTACGAGTCCTGCACAATGTCCTTCATCATACCTTGAAATGACGGTGAGCGATCTCAAGTACCTCTATGTCGAACCTGGTTTCTTTCAAGAGGACGGCCAAAGGACAAGGATATCCGTTAGAAAACCCGGAAAGGTCAACCTGAGCTGACCTCATTCGACCTCCGCCCTATGCACTAGATTCGAGTCACCTGGCTAGTCGACCTCGGCATAAAAGGACGCGGTCCGACTCGTTGTAGACATCAGTGACCACTCAGCTTCTCAGACAGTCACAGCTCCTTCCACTCATCCAAAGGTGAGCAAAAACTAGTTCTAATCCTAGTTTTTAACCTAGACATTCCCTAATCATATATAGTCACAGCTTCTTCTATTCATTCGATTAATTTTTATATAATTTTAAAACTAGGCAAATGTAATTGTAATTAACATCGTAAAAAAATGCTAAATTTGTTATCTTGTATTTAGCCTTTC